>JALPQI010006457.1:0-43015 GCA_025490895.1 Thaumatotibia leucotreta
GCTTTAAGACCTAATAGAATGTATGAAACAACGTTCCTTAGTTTAAAAACAAGGGAAACAAATTAATGACAATGATACTTTTGCCCGGGATCGAAAAAAAATATATCAAAGATCCGAACTCTTCTTACCATATTCAATTAGCTGTGGCTACAGAACATTTATGCGTATTCCATGGCTAGGGCATCCTAGAAAAAATCTATATAAGGTGACCAGAAAGATTCTAATTCCAATAAAGTAGCTACGTAAATGTGCCGTTGTTTATGGTTTAAATAATAAAGTACTTAGCGGCCCTTTGAAATACAGTTAGCATACTAGATCACGAATAACCAGAAGAATCTACCTACGTTCGCTGTGAACTACATTTCATAGCCTCTGATTCAAAGCGATCAATAGCCGCAAAAGATATAAGT
Source organism: Thaumatotibia leucotreta (assembly GCA_025490895.1). NCBI lineage: Eukaryota > Metazoa > Arthropoda > Insecta > Lepidoptera > Tortricidae > Thaumatotibia > Thaumatotibia leucotreta. Next base: position 411 of record JALPQI010006457.1, read on the forward strand.
AGTACCTGGGTAAATCAAGTTTTTTTTGTCTGTTGTGGCCTTAACAAAAGAAAAATGCAAGTTTGTATAGTTTAATTTCTGACTCTCAAACTAACTACTTACTCTAAACAGCGTGACTCAGGAGACCGTAACCATTGCAATAGCAGACAAAAAAGTTGAATCATCCACCTAAATAAAGTCTGTACAACGACGCTAACTAACATTTAAAATCTGCGTAAGTGATATTTATTTCTTTTTCAATAAAGAATTAAGGAAATCGTTTTTGTGAAGATATGAGGTTGAGTTGCCGAAAGTTCCTCGAAGACTAATATTAGTAATATTAAATATAGGATGAAGATAGGAATACACTTATATGAAGTGGTAGGAAAATATTTTTTCCTCAAACTTGCTACAGAATGTGATGTTACTTAAGTTAAATGAAACCCGGAAATACTATGCATCTGGTGTCATGTGCTAAGATGATATGTAAAGAGATTTCATGTATTTATTTCACACCTAGGACTGCAAACAAACTGTCTTTTGTTTTGAAACGTCAAATTGTGACAATAGGTCTTGAAATTCAACCACAGAAAAAAAAAATTCCTTAGAACTAATGTCTATACCACCAGGTAAAAGGAGACCTCAAACAGATTAAAAAAAAGTTAGGCGCGAATGTTTTTTTTTTAACGTTATACGATACTGTACTATTGGTATATTTAAAAATTAAATAAATAGTATGGTTCGGCGAAATCAGTTCGTTTTATTTCATAGCAAGTTTGAGAAGAGCACTATACAAACCTCGGCGAGAAACAGGGTTAAAGGCCGCGTATCCCTATCTGGCCTCAGTTCCTTCGGCCAAATATATCTACTTGACCTGTAACCCTTCGTTTCTCGTCCTCTATAGTAATGTACTATAACATGTTCCCGTAATGGAAGCATTTAGGATAACTCTACAATATCGCAGCACCCCATCCAGTATTGACGCTCAAATGAGAGTCGCATGAGGGACGAAATAGTACATTGTGTATTTAGGGCGGTAAGTAAGAATTTGCGAACGAGTGTGAAAGTAAAGCCCAAGCCGAAGGCGCGGGCTTTACTTCGCTCGAGTTCATAATTCTTGTACCGCCCGTGGTACACACAATGTTTTTCATCACACCTGTGATGCAAAAAAGAAAATAAAACAATATATTTTCACAAAACTACTCTAAAATGGTCTAAATCAGGGATGACTTAATTTCATCATTTTCATAAAAGAAATCTCGGCGCGGCGCGCGGCGTGCGCCGGACCGCGCTAGTGCGACGTAATGTTGTATGAAAATCCTTAACGGCCTACTAGGAGGTAATGACGCACCTACGGCGCGCATCACCGCAGCGTATTGGCGCACTTACCGAACAGGTGTGATGAAAATGATAAAACAAACGCCACCATCATAACATTATTCGATAAAGAGAATCCGTTTACATTAAATGTGTATTTTATACGCTCCCGGCTTACATAGACAAATGATATACTCGAACGACGGTCCTTCATGGTCAGTGCAGGTCCACGCGTAGTTTCTCTGTATGACGCTAACTACGCACAACCGATTTCAGGGTTAGCCGGCAGGAAGAGTCAGCTTTTAAGCCGGAGCTTTCTCACCCACTAGAATGACTCCCTTCGACAGCCGGCGCCGCCGCGTCTGCCACGCCGACCCGTCGATTACTACACACATCGGATAACGCCCACGACCTTTTACTCACATTGCTCTAACCAAAATTATTATCCCATGCGACAAAAGATTTGTCAATCTCTTTTGTTGATCGTGCGTCACGAGATTTCTATTAGTCATGTCGTTTATCGCGGTGGAAATTACATGACATTCTCGCAGTAGTCGCAAATAGACAATTTAAGTAAACGTATTGTGTAAAGTTACACACTACACAGACAGGCATATCTATTTGCTACGTTGTAGCGATACACCATATTGATAACCGTATTAAAAGTTACTAACTCCGTATCCTTTCTAGCGATCACGATTCCTTCAAGGATGTGAAGTGCCGACCCTTACTAAACTAACTTAATAATTTACGAAAGGATGTGCCCTTTAGCAATATATCCAATTACAACTGCCCATAAGTTGGACATGTACCTATTGGTTGGCGCATAAATATTCATTCTAAGAATAATAGTACATACCTATAGTTAGTGGTTTGATTCTAATTAGAGTAATTTATTCCAATTGAAACGGGTCGGAGTTGACAGTTTGTGGCGGCCCAAACGTGTTACTTTATCAAGGACACATTTAATACGAAGAAGTTGAATGTTAAAATTATGATATTTTATTCCTTAAGTTCCTATTTATGTTTCTTGTGTACCTATTATATTGAAATAGCACCGCTTACCCTTCACATCTAAGCGGCGAGGCACATTTTAGATAAATGGGATAGGACTATGATGACAACAACAGCCACAAAAAGCGACTGTTTGGTGTGAACTTCCCAACCATCCGTGTCATTGTCGTCATTGATAAGCGTTAATGAGGCCGTCACAGTTCGCTACGAGGGTTGAACCAATTGCTTTTGATTCGACTTAACCGATATGAACGTAAACAACTGCGGTTTCAGCAAACCGACGCAATGATCTATGCAGACAACACCACGACACACACTCTATTTAGATATTAAACATCGTGATATTTTAACAAAGTTTACTTGCGACCATGCCCGATTGGGAGAGTGGTCAGAATAATTGAAAAATGAAAGTATACGCAGTTAAATTTGGCTGAAAATCGTTTAAGTTTATGAGCAGTATCTGTATCCTTAGCGGTCTCGTATTGATCAAACTAGTGGTGAGACTAATAAAAAAAAACTACACATAGTAGGAGCGAGCTTCTAAAAAAATTTAAATCATAATTACAGATTGACAGACTTACAGGTACTTTTTAGTTTAATCTATGATATCTGAGAATAATGTTTGCTCATAAAAAAATATATTTTCATATTTGTTCCTTGTATAACTTCTTGACCACGTTCATAGATATGAAACTTCATGTCTTCATTTAGTGACATAAACGTATATGATTTCGACAATGTTTGGTAACACTTAATTTAATGGCATAATGTTTAAAAGTAATATTATTATAGTTAAATACATTCGTTAGAAAAGTAAACATATTGCGCCACTTCTGCATTGGAGTACCTAAACCGATTTACATTTTATCCGTGTATTTGCATGCACGCGTAAATTTAATAGTCTATTGGATTTCAGTTGTAGCGTCGAAAACAAATAGCGAAATAAACGGGCGTAGTCGCAGTAACGTTAACGAGGCTGACATAAACTCAATGGAAATCATTGGGTTTTGTTTTTCCTACAGACACGTGCCGAAATAGACATCGCAGTCACATGTGTGGGAACTACCTCACAAATCAAAAACGATTGAGCAATTGCGTAGTTCTGTTTGCTTACAGAAACTCATAAACATATGTAGGTACATAGACACTAAACACTATTTTTGTCGGTCGTGTAATCGTGTAAAAATCTATTGAATTCAGATAAATCACTTTTTATTTTTTCTGGCATTGTTTACTTTTTTACAAAGCAAATTCTTACATACGCATGTACCTACCACAGCCTGCTGTGAAATAGCAATGGTATCGATTTGGTATCCTAAATACAAATTAATTATGTATTAAACAGATTAAAGATATTATTTCGAATACTAAAAACAAACACAGCATTAAATTATTTTGTGTCACAAATAAATAAAATTCAACTTAAAGAGCAGAAAGTGTTTTTCTGACCAGATTTGGTCTCGTAACCACCATGAGTATTCAAGGGAGCCCCTGAAAAGCCATAATCATCATTTTGTATGCAAACATTTTCGAACGACTTGAAAACCTTAACATATGAAGTCAGAACATATATCTGTGGTTTTTACTTCGCCTTTTTATCGGTAATCCTTAAGTATGAGGGTCAGTGGAGACAGGAAAGCGGAACGTGCTGCGAGTAACAAATACGAATAGGTGACAAATTCCGGCTGTGGCTGCTCGCCTTACCCTCCTATCAATCTTCTGTCAACGTTACATTATGATATATGACAACTTCCATTCCAATATTTTGAGGTAATGAACATTATTTTCCTATACCTTGCGCATAGTGGTTGATTATCTGCACAGGCAAACATGTTTAGGCGATATTGCTCCAAAGAAATAAAAATATGATTGTTTTTCTTTTCATTACGATAGTCGTGAGATATTTCAGGTATTTTTTTGTAATAGTACGTACTAATACGTTTTATACATATAAAATCAAGTTAGGTATATAATTGTTCCAAATATTTTTAGAATAAGTAGTTACCTAATAAAAATTTTGAGATTATACTCGTATAAAAAATCAAATCGGAAAAGTGTATCATACAAGTATACGCTTTGGTGTTTAAATTTAAATTTCGTCATCAGTTTCGGGTCCTGTAATTTTTATGGCACAATGCTGTTTTTATGAGACATAATCGTAATAGTCCAAGAGCCAGTGAACCCTGAGAGTAACGGTCTTCCTGTAAGGTTAGAAATTTGTATACTAACGGTTTATGAAATTCTAAGAGCAATAGCCATGACCTGGCAGGCGTCAGCCCTGCACGTCATCAGGCCCTTTATTTTTTGAACTGTTAAGTAAATACATAAGTAAGCAGTTAAGTAAATTGGATTTCAAAACTTGTTTCTGTAAGTTTGAAAAATTTATAGGATAAAGTTAATTTATTGTACATCTTAAAAAAAATTGACAGGCGATTACAATAAGCAGAAGTATATGACAGGTCAATTAGAAAATGCACAGTTGATGAGGTAAAATAACCTTCATCCTGTATACTCGAAATTTTTATATGTCTTCAAATAAACGTCTCGGAGTAAGTATGTGCAATGCCAGGCGGTTTAGAACAGCATAAGACCTTGCCAGGCGAGGAGACAGTTAAGTAAATTGGGTTTCAAAACTTGTTTCTGTAAGTTTGAAAATTTAATAGGATAAAGTTTATTTATTGTACATCTTAAAAATAAATTGACAGGCGATTGCAATAAGCAGAAGTATATGACAGATCGAATAGAAAACGCACAGTTGATGAGGTAAAATAAACTTCATCCTGTATACTCGAAATTTTTATATATCTTCAAATAAACGTCTCAGAGTAAGTATGTACAATGCCAGGCGGTTTTGAACAGCATGAGACCTTGCCAGGCGAGGAGACAGTTAAGTAAATTGGGTTTCAAAACTTGTTTCTGTAAGTTTGAAAATTTAATAGGATAAAGTTTATTTATTGTACATCTTAAAAATAAATTGACAGGCGATTGCAATAAGCAGAAGTATATAACAGATCGAATAGAAAACGCACAGTTGATGAGGTAAAATAAACTTCATCCTGTATACTCGAAATTTTTATATATCTTCAAATAAACGTCTCAGAGTAAGTATGTACAATGCCAGGCGGTTTTGAACAGCATAAGACCTTGCCAGGCGAGGGGACAGTTAAGTAAATTGGGTTTCTTAACTTGTTTCAGTAAGTTTGAAAATTTAATAGATAAAGTTTATTTATTGTACTTACATCTTTAAAAAAAATACAGGCGAGTAATCGCTAGTTAGGTAGTCGCTAGTAGTAGTAGAGTAGTTGCTAAGGGCGTGCAATTGAGAGGTGCACCTGTCCCCTCGCCTGGCAAGGTCTTATGCTGTTCAAAACCGCCTGGCATTGTACATACTTACTCTGAGACGTTTATTTGAAGACATAATAAAAATTTCGAGTATACAGGATGAAGTTTATTTTACCTCATCAACTGTGCGTTTTCTATTCGATCTGTCATATACTTCTGCTTATTGTAATCGCCTGTCAATTTATTTTTAAGATGTACAATAAATAAACTTTATCCTATTAAATTTTCAAACTTACAGAAACAAGTTTTGAAACCCAATTTACTTAACTGTCTCCTCGCCTGGCAAGGTCTTATGCTGTTTTAAACCGCCTGGCATTGCACATACTTACTCAGAGACGTTTATTTGAAGACATATAAAAATTTCGAGTATACAGAATGAAGTTTATTTTACCTCATCAACTGTGCATTTTCTAATTGACCTGTCATATACTTCTGCTTATTGTAATCGCCTGTCAATATTTTTTTTTAAGACGTACTATAAATTAACTTTATCCTATAAATTTTTCAAACTTACAGAAACAAGTTTTGAAATCCAATTTACTTAACAGTTCAAAAAATAAAGCGCCTGATGACGTGCAGGGCTGACGCCTGCCAGATCATGGCTATTGCTCTTAGAATTCCATAAACCGTTAGTATACAAATTTCTAACCTTACAGGAAGACCGTTACTCTCAGGGTTCACTGGCTCTCCAGCTATAACAGTATTCACCGCGGTGCAAAATAATTAGGTATCTACAAACAACAGAAATACTTTTTAGACTCTATTTTATTACGTTTTATGTAGGAGTTACCAGTAGCTTGAATGAGAAACATTAGACATTCTTAAATCTTCCATTCTATATTCAACAAAAATAAAAATAACCTTATACTGATTATGATTACAAAACAATTTGTCAGCCTACGAAGCTAAAGGTTCTGGGTTCGAACTCCGGCAAGTTTAAGTATCTATATGTATCTATCTATTATATATGTACCTATATCATCGCCTGGTACCCACATCACAAGCCTTAATTGAGCTTACCGTAGGACTAGGTCTATTTGATTTGTGTAAGATGTCCCAAGATATTTATTATAATGTGTATGACAGTTACGTATGTTTTACCTGGTGGTCCCGTGCAAGCAGTTAGTAGATTTCGCTTGTTTCACGGGCTATATTACGTCCCGCTTTTGATAGGCTTGCGCGGGGGATATACATAGATCCAACATAGACCTTAACGTTGGAGAAATTTGCTGTGTTGTCAACCTGCTGCAACTCATTCACAGGCACAACAATATACAGAGGGTGGTCAATGAGTAACCCGAAAAACTTGAAAGGTGTATTCCTGACCACATTTTGAGACTATAATATCATATGAACTTTTCTGGATTCGGCTTAGTTTAACCTTTCGTATGCGTAGTAGCAGATCTGCTCCATTACAATTTAACATTATGCAATAGCCGTCAAAGTCAAAATTTGATTAAACTGCTTGACGCTTACGCATACTAAAGGTTAAGAGATAATGACATGTTTTTCAAAAAAATATTTTCATCATATGTCACTGAAAATTGCCTGCATGATTAAAATTCTTACACTAATAGTTTTCATCTTAACATACTCACTGATTAAAGTTAGAGAAAATGAGAAAAAAGTTTCAGAAAAATGTTCAACTAAAAAAAATAAAAACCCTTAAAAAATGTTTCTCTACAATTTATTACTGGCCATGTATAAAAAAAAAAACAAAATACTACCAAAATCAATTAAAAATAAATATGGAGACTGAATAATGCAGTTGTTCATAACTTTTTCCTTGTTATGTGCAAGTCAATTTTAAGAACTTTTTCATTCAATACCGCACTAATTGCCAATACCAATGACGGAACTGACAAACACAATACGAAAGTAAATCACACGTCCTTTACCATCCATCTCAAAACGTAATTAAATATCTATTCATCTCCCAAGGCAGTAAATAATTCATTGCCGACTTGGAGCGCTGGAAATATTAAATCAAGTAATTTCCATTTTCAAAAGATAACGGCTCTGCGTTTTCAATAGCTTTGATTTCTGTGGCTGGCTGAGAAATCAAGTTATGCAATCGCAATTCACACCTTTGATTTTCAGTATTTGAACCGTGAAGCTGGATTTTAAATATATTTTTGTTCTACGATAAGATTATCATTGTACGACAATATCGTGATTTATGATATTATTATTTATGGTCTTAAAGCTGTCTACAGAAATGGGTTTTACAATTTAATTAGTCTACAGCTTATTTTTTTTTGTAGTGGAACTATTATGACATACCTATGCAAAATTTACGGAATACCGTAAAATTGTGACTAGCGATGCAATATTTTATCTGCGGCTAAATCCTTTTTGGAGCATTTAAGTAAAGCAAGGGCATTGAGTTTCTGCGGAGGGCTTCGAGTTCAGAAATAAATAGGAAAAGAAACGAACAACTTATCACTAACAAGTGCATTAACTAAAAGTAGGTACCGCTTAACAAATGATACTGTTACGCCGGTGGCATGATAAAAACTACAAATATGATTTTAGACACGTTAGAAGCGTTTTCAGCAGGCTGAAACGCGTTTTCAGGCCGTTTCAGAAGGTCCTCTTTCACATACTACAAAATCAAATATTCACCCCAGATACCGTCGTTTTCAGGCGCCTGAAACATGTTTTCAGGCCGTTTCAGGATACCCTCTATCGGATGGCGCATTAACCTGAAAACCCGTTTTCAGGCGTTTTCAGGACCCCTTTTGGGCCTCTCAAGTTCAAATCGGTATATAGCTAAATTTCCCATAGGAGTGAAAGAGAAAGCACTATTAGATAGAGACAGCACGAGAGAATGTTCTGGAAGGATGTGAACGAGACAGCTATAGAGAGAACATTCTGGACGGGTGTGAAAGAGAAACCTGTAGAAAGAGACAGCGATACTCTAGAATGTTCGCGCACCTAACTCGGGAACTTTCTAGAGTCGAATCTTCTCGTACTTTGTAGATTTGAGTGGCTAGTATAAATACACAGCATGACCCGGCCGAGGGGAGTTTTCAATTGAGACAGCGAAGAGATAACATCAAGAGCGAAAACTGCGATTCTAACGGCGAGTTTGAGAGAGTAAAAGTGAATCAGTGTGACGTGTTAAGTGTGTGATTAGTGTTTTAGTTTAGTGTTTGTTCTTTTAATAAGTAATTAAAGTATCAGTTTTAATTAGTGGCTTATTTATACATTTTCTATAGAAAACCCACCCCACGAACGTAACAATACTTTATCAAACTAATTTTATTTAATTGTGTATTAGGTGTAGTAAAAATCCGTTTGAACTGAAACGCGTTTACTCATGAAACAAGGTCCTCCGTTTGTTCTCCGTAACAACTTTTTCAATGATTCGGGATTTCTAGTCAAAAACTACAATTTTTTGCAAAGTACCTATGAAATTTTAATAGGCTCCGAAAACCTATGCAACAAAGGCTTGGAGGTTTCCTCGCTCCGTGTGGCTAGGTACTATAATTTGGCCCAGCCTATGCTATATGAACTATGTTACATTTACGTGTGTACATAGACTAGGTACAGTCGAGTGCATTAATATATAGACACATTTGTAAGGGATCAGTATGGAGAAGTGTATATATATTAATGCCCTTGACTGTACAAGAACACTAAGTATATTTGACAGTATGAACTTTGCCTGCATTTTTACATACCTAGGTACATTGTGTATACTAGGTCACAGCTATGTAAGTACGGACTCGAGTTTGTAATCTCTTTACCGACCGTGATGCGTACAATGTTTTTCATCACACTTCTGAGCAAAATAATCAGCATACATATTTAAAAAAAAAATAACTGACTTCAACTGATTTCTCCAAGATCCCATCACTAAAACCCGACTTGGTGTCAACAGGACCATCTCGGTTTATTCTGAAGTCGGTTAAAAAAAGAATTATCGAAATCGGTTGACATGGTATCGAGTTATTCGGCCCTTTGTCGTGCACATGGTTAATGCAAATTTAAGACTTATATGGTTTTATCAAGGATGCCATTGTCAGAATTGAACCCAATTAAAATAGGACCAATCAGTGAGCATCAGCCTTCAAATAAAAAAAAGAATCATCAAAATCCGTTCACACAGTCGAAAGTTATGAGTGAACAAACATGAAAAAAAAACATACAGTCGAATTGAGAAATTCCTCTTTTTTTGAAGTCGGTTGAAAAATAAGTTTTAAAACAAAATTATATTAAATAAGGCACTATTATTTCCATAACTCCCTAGGGAATTTCAATTTCTTATAACTCCCGCGACGCATGCAAGCAATAGCGTAACGTAACGTTCCGTATTTCATGCATGTATTATTCTAACCTGTTACTGTACCTACTCGTAAAAGTAAACAGGTACTCACGACGTTAAGTTTATATTAAGAACGTTGATCTGATCCCTGTTTAAATCACAAACATTAAAGATAAGCTCTTATTAAGTCTTGTGTACAGTCTTCAGACATCGGTGTACCTGAACAATCGCGACTGCTTTTGAATGCACAACACGCCCGCGAGTCCCCACAAAAGTGAATAGATAGGTTGTATAGAGTTCTCATTCAAATCGCTCACCGAGCGCAGGCCGGTTAATGATTAAGAACCAGAATAGGAGCATTATTTGGTTACCTGTGTTTGTTATGGTTCTGGAAATCAGGTTATAGTGGTTGGTAACGAAGTCGCGATCAATGAGAGCACAGGGTGAGCAGCGCAGAGCCGGGCCTCACTTTCCCCGGAGTCTAAAAATAGACGCTCGACAGAGTTAGCCTGCGCGCGGACTGAATGAAACTTGCCGAGAACCCTCTAAATTTTGTGCGATTGTTTCAACCGTAATGTTGACGTAGGTCTATGGGAACATGCACACAAGTTAAGCACACTATTTTTGTCATTCAATGAAAGATAGCAATGACCTTATGGCTTATTACGACTTGAAACTAGTTGGATGTAATGTAGAACATAATAATTTTCTAGAGTAAGGACGAAACCTTCATACTTGAACTTTCGATATAAGATAGAATAATGACCTTGGACTTAATGTGAAGTAGGTCGAAGCTGAAATGTAAGATATTTGATTCGATGGTTGACTCGATGATTAGGATGGAGTTATTTTGTTAATACTATAGATGAGACACAAATACAAATTTCTGTTAATGAATAAATAACACATCTATAAGATTAGACTGGACTTGAAATGGTTCTTTTCATTTTCCGCTTGAATTTTTTATCATGGTATGGTAAACATGCTTATCGCTTCCTATCTTGGCCATCTTTAGACCATGGCGATTCGCTGTGTTGACGAAAAAATGCCGATAGGTTGGCTGGGTCGGTTCGTCAGTCGTTAACACATCCTCTTAGAGCTCGGGTGGCTTATTACTTTTTAGTTATTACACGACTGCCAAAAGGAGAGTATATGTGTTCAGCCCCTATGTATGTTTCATATTTTCTTTAAACGCGCAGATCTTCGCGACCGCTTAACCGTTTTTATTGGTGTAAGGTATCATTAGAATCCTCGTGACGTCGCGGGTAACATAGGATATGTGACGTCACGATAAAAACAATATGGCGGCCTAAAAATTCAATATTATCTTACCAAAAAAAAAAAATATCAAAGAAATCTATCGAGTTTGGTATCAAAATGAAGAGCTTTAAACAATGATTACGAATATGTATATAACTTATATGTTTGTTATTAGTTCTGGAAAAGCCAGATTCATTAAAATACAATTAAAGCGCAAAGAATAATATGTCATCTAAATGATACGATTTGAGTATCAAATTAAAGCATTTTGTATGCCGATTGCAAATATATATACAAGTTATATGTTTAAGTATATGTTTGAAGAGAAAACTCGAAATGTTCTACATCGCACTATTGAAGTTTTTCTTCAATGCCTAAGCCGTGACAGAACTGTCACCCTTGACATATCTTCTTGAACGCTAAGTGTGTATGAAACGGATAGATTGTATGTACGCGCTTGTGGTGAAGGGGTAAATTGCACGGCTGCTACGCAGCGGCCGTGAGTTCAATCCCCGGCTCGTAACCGATGATTTTTTTCAAATAAAACTTACATACGATATATCGTTTGATACACAGTACCGGTCAAAAGTTCAAAGTTCACTCCATGATTTTGATACAAAATAGACTTTCGGGCGATATTTTTTTTTCAGTGTTAACGGTAAAATTTAATATTTTCTTCGGTTACCAGGGTTCGTGGTCTGCGGATGACAGACCACGAACCCTGTAAAGTGTTCGAAACGTCGGAATGAAGTTAAAATTAGTTAATATACGCGAGTTTATCCGTTTTCATAGTTTTATTTCATGGGTAAAATTTAAGCTAGTTAATATTAATTTCCCATAGAATCTGAACAATTTTATACATTGGATCCGAGAATAATTCATAGGCAAGTGAAGTTGTCTAGATGACTACCAAAAGCTGCCACAGCTGCCTCAGTTGTCTGAACTGTTAGAAAGTAACGGTGAATTAATAAGAAATAGCTCAATAATCAGTCATAATTATATTGGTAAAGAATTGTATTGAATTGAGTTGGAAACAAGTGTCGACTTAAATGCTGGAAAAATGATAGCCCAAACAGTCGATTTCGTATCAAAATCGTGGTGTGAACTTAACATTTTAGTCCAGTAGGTTTATGATGGTACCGTGTTTAATCGTATGTCGTTGTTGCCGTCAGGTTCTAACAAGTATGTAAGTGTGAAAGTAATGCGTAGAGCGATAAATAGATAAAACGGGACCATCATAAGCCACCAGTACTCTACAAAAAGTGCTTTACGGTGAAGGAAAACATAGTGAGGGAACTTGTATACATCTGCGAAGAAATTCAAGGATGTATGAGAAGTTCCCAACAAGTATTAGGCCAGCGTTGCCGAGAATGGCCAGAATACAATAATTATCAAAAAATAACGTACGATATGGTTCGCATATCAGAGGAACGTCCCTAAAATACAATCACAATAGCAATTGTAGCCAAACAAAATTGCTTTACGTGTTGTAACATGCGCATAAAATTTAAAACTTGAAATATCTTAACAATATGATCTTAATAATTAATATCTTGAAATATATTAATAATATGTACCTATGTACTTTACGAGTTAAGAAACATTTAATATGGGCCGGTTTTTTCATCCAAAATATGAGCCTAAAATTTTTGTTAAATGTCAAATTAGTAATTAAGCAAACGGTAGGTACAACAACGTCACTAGGAAACGAGTATAGTCAGACATATGGTGCTGGAGAGCAACACTAAAGGTTCGCAGGCAAAAGCGCTGGGTGGCCGCACTCCGCATTTTCTCAAAAAGATTTTTGGGCTTCGTTTTAATGCTACACTTTTCCATTGTATAGCGAAGGAGCGCTGGGCTCTGGTAGCTTGGCCTTCGGCCTTTAGGGGACACTTCGGGCCTTCGGCCTTACGCGGAGCACAGTTTACAGCCTTCGCAGGTTGTGGAAACAATCGTCGGGTCTGCAGATTTCCGATTCGTTTTCATGTTACACTATTCCATCACGTAGTGTGGTAGCGCTGGGCTCTGGTTTCGATTGTTAAGGCAGTTAAGAAGGACGGTTGTACCACTTGGGCTCGCTCGTCGGGACTCTGACCATCGGGATTGCGCTTGAAGCACCCCGATAATTACGCTCCAGGCCTTCGGCCCTTCTTCGGCCTTGCTTTAAATTTCTGCCAAGTGACACTTCGGCCCTCTTAGTTAAAGTCTGTGCCTCTGGCCCCAGTGGTCCGGGCTGGGGGTTCGGCTTTTGGCCTCGAAAACCAGCGCTTCTCTAAGGAACGAATCGGGCCTTCGGCCCTACGCGGAGTACGTCCTACGGCCTTTGCAGGTTGTCGAAACAATCGTCGGATCCATTTTAACGTTACACTATTCCGTCGGCTGATGTGGTGTGCTGGGTTTTAGCGGCTCAGCCTTCCACCTCGCGAACTAGCGCGCCTCTGAATGCCACTTTTGGCTCTACGCGGAGCTCGGCTTTAAGTCTTCGTTGGAGTTCGAAGCGAACCGTTGCACGCTGGGCCCTCCGGTTCGATTATTAAATTAGTTAGGAGGGACGGTTGTACCGTGTGGGCTAGCTCGTCGTGCCTTGGGCCCTACGCGGATGTCGGTTTTTAGATGCTGGGGTATATAAAAAAAGCATGGTAGTTCAATTTTCTCGCAGCTCGGCCTTCGGCCTCGATTTAAAATTGCAAGCGACGTGCTTGGGCTCTCGAAGTGAAGGTCCGGGCCTCCGCGAGCTCAGTTTTCGGCTTCCGCTTCCGACCCTGAAGCTCACCCTTCGGACTCGCTCAACATAAATTTAAACTGGTTCCAGTAATGTTCTGGCCCTCACGTGGCGGACCCTTCGGATTTTCCCAAAATTAGCGGGATGGGAACTCCTCGTGCTCCCGGGGTGAAGCTTAAGCCCTCTGCGAAATCGGTTTTTGAAATTCTATCCAACTTTAAGGAATCTCCAGATTCACTAAAAGGTTTCAAATAAATAAAATAATTAAAAAATTAAAAAACACGCCTGCCGTTTTAAGCGAACTGAAAAGTAACAAATAATTCCTTTTTCAGGTTAATTCATGTTAGCGTATCTACATAATAATAATAATAGGCGCTTGTCTTATTACTTACTAGATTTTGTTTCGATTGCAGTCGGGGAACCTTTCACTGCGGAAAATATAAATATATGGAGGTTCCCCGACTGCAATTGCAACAAAATCTAGTAAGTAATAAGACAAGCGCCTATTATTATTATTATGTAGATACGCTAACATGAATTAACCTGAAAAAGGAATTATTTGTTACTTTTCAGTTCGCTTAAAACGGCAGGCGTGTTTTTTAATTTTTTAATTATTTTATTTATTTTATTACTCATTAGCAAAACCGCAATATAGTATAGGTACTGTGGATTTCCGTAAACATTTCTTCCCCCATTAAATTAAATCCCTATTGAAGGTCGAAACGAAAATTACGAACTTCGACCCTCGTCCTCTTAAAAGATGATTTATTTAATTAGATCATTGGTAATTCATTAAAAACAACTGGATAAAATTCTGTAAATATTAAAGCACGTAGAATCTTTGTCTTATTTAGATATAGTATAGGTACACGAAATGAGGCGCCTCCTATTTTCAAATTAATCAGTTGCCCAATTACAATTTTAGATCACTTTTGAAATTAAACAATTTAAGAAAGTGACGTTTCCGTCGTAAAAGGCATGACATTTACACCTATTTCTATTGCCCTGACTCATATAATGATTCAACTGAGCTGCATAGGGAAAGGAAGTCAATATGAACATTAAACAAACAAAAACACGGCACTCACCACCTACCTTCGGACTTAACTACGTGATCGGATACTACGGTGATGTGATACTCAAGTGAGGCCAATTTCCCAATTCAAACTATAATTAGTTAAAGAAACTATAACTAATAGAAACTGTAAATTGTTCCAGAATGTCCGCCGGCCGCAGATGGAATGGAGCGCTTCGCGTGCCCCACGCCAGACAGGCAAGGCCGCTACCGCTGCATCGACGACCACGTTCTCTGTGACGGCTTCATCGACTGCCCCAATGGCGAAGACGAAGACAGGCAGGCCTGCATGTTCTACAAGACGGTACGTTTCGGTTCTAGGTGTAGCTTTTTCTAAGAACAAACTGACAAGGATGCCTTCATTACGCTGACGACTGCTTTCTGTGTGATGGCTTACGGTACGCCCTGTACGCCCTAGATGTAGGTTTATTTCCAGAATAGAAACCACTAAGGCCGCTATCGCTGCATCGACGACCACGTTCTCTGTGACGGCTTCATCGACTGCCCGAATGGCGAAGACGAAGACAGGCAGGCCTGCATGTTCTACAAGACGGTACGTTTCGGTTCTAGGTGTAGCTTTTTCTAAGAACAAACTGACAAGGATGCCTTCATTACGCTGACGGCTTACGGTACGCCCTGTACGCCCTAGATGTAGGTTTATTTCCAGAATAGAAACCACTAAGGCCGCTATCGCTGCATCGACGACCACGTTCTCTGTGACGGCTTCATCGACTGCCCCAATGGCGAAGACGAAGACAGGCAGGCCTGCATGTTCTACAAGACGGTACGTTTCGGTTCTAGGTGTAGCTTTTTCTAAGAACAAACTGACAAGGATGCCTTCATTACGCTGACGACTACTTTCTGTGTGACGGGTTATGGTACGCTCTGTACGCCCTAGATGTAGGTTTATTTCCAGAATAGAAACCACTAAGGCCGCTATCGCTGCATCGGCGACCACGTTCTCAATGACGGCTTCATCGACTGCCCCAATGGCGAAGACGAAGACAGGCAGGCCTGCATGTTCTACAAGACGGTACGTTTCGGTTCTAGGTGTAGCTTTTTCTAAGAACAAACTGACAAGGATGCCTTCATTACGCTGACGGCTTACGGTACGCCCTGTACGCCCTAGATGTAGGTTTATTTCCAGAATAGAAACCACTAAGGCCGCTTTCGCTGCATCGACGACCACGTTCTCAATGACGGCTTCATCGACTGCCCCAATGGCGAAGACGAAGACATGCATATTCTACAAGACGGTACGTTCTAGTCGGTTCTAGGTGTAGCTTTTTATAAAACAAGTGACAACTACAAGTGACAAGACTGAAGTATGAAGGCTTTATCTACCCCAACGGCGAAGACGAAAACAGAGAGGCCAGTATGTTTTACACGACGATGCGAACTAATTTAAGTTTATTCCTTAGTATAGACACCCAGTATAGCTACCTTGCATCCTTGCTACCTTTGCATCAACGGCCACGTTCTTTGTGATAGCTTTATGGACTTCTCCGATAGCAAAAACAGACCGGTAGGCCGTACCTTGAGCTGCCATCGCATTATTAACGCAGATTTACTTTCTATACATCCCGCTCTTAATAAATAAATTAAATAAGTAAATAAACTGCTACTGCAAAGCTTCCATGTTCTACTAGACGGTACGCACTAGGATTAGAGTATAGATTTGCCATGGCCACTATATTAGTAGAGGTCCAAATGGAAAAAATTGTGCGCTGTGAGTTACAGTTTTGTAATTTTTACCAGAGCTAGAGGGTGTAAAAATAAATATTTTTAGATGTGGAGGGAAAACCAATTCTCCCCTTGAACGAGGGGGGAGGGGGGTGAATGTGCAAACGGAAGGGTTATGTTTAAAAAAATTTCGTCTAATACTTAGGCCTACTATTCATTTTTTGGTATCATTTTCATAATATAAAACAGACACGGGGAATTCATTTTTGATAATAAACATGAGGATTTCCATATATAAAAAAATAATTATTGGTATAAAGGTAAAATAATCACCGTTTTTATTTTGATTGTTGCGTTATATAAGTATTACCAAATAAATATATGAAAATAAAAAAAATACTACAAGATAGCATATTTATTGTAGTTTTTAAAAATGTATACTTTTTGGAACTTTCCATGCAAAAATAAGTTGTAAAAAAATTGCACCTGTCGCGTACCTCGAATAAAAAAGGGACGTTGCTTTGACTTATTGTTGACAGTACGTTTCTACTGCGGGAATTTAGCGATTTTGCGTAAACAAAATACTCCATACTGTCTGTTAGGGCAAATTGCATCAACCTGGGTTAACCAAGCACCCCGGGTTAAACGTTTATTTCACACGGAATTTGATAATTGATAAATTTCTTATAAAGTAAGTGACTGACCCGGCACTATACAGAGGATATCCGAGACATCAGCCTATGTGATATTAGAATGGCTCTTGAACAGCTCAAAAATAACAGGGCGTTTGGGGAAGACGGAATTATAGCTGAGCATCTGAAGCCAGGTGGTAAACCAATCCTTATGGCCCTTCAGAAGTTGTTCAACTCCGGAAGGGAGAACGCCTTAGGCATGGAACAGAAGAGTGGTGGTACTGTTCTTGAAAAAAGGTGACAACGCCTTATTGAAGAACTACCGATCCATCTCACTTCCGAGCCATATTTATAAGATGTTTTCAAGAGTCATTACGAATCGTCTTGCACGCAGGCTTGATGACTTCCAGCCTCCCGAACAATCCGGTTTCCAAATTGGCGTTTCGTAAATGTTATACAGAAGACCGAGGAATAGGTATAACCTGCCCCTGTGTTTAGCGTTTGTGGACTACGATAAGGGGGGTTTCCATGAGGTACTAATGCGGTTTAATTTAGGTCGAGAGAAAGGGACAAGTCTATACGAGTCGTGTATCACTGCCCCTTTCCCAGAACCTAAACTGAATCACATTAGTACGTCATGGTAACCCCCAAGGCCTTCGATTTGATCGAAACTCTGGGCGTACTGCAGTCTCTTTAACGATACAAAGTAGACTACCGCTATTTCGAAATGTTGAGGTGTTTGTAAGAAAGCGCCACTATGTCAATCCGACTCCAAGACCAGAGCTTGAAGCATATTATACTGCAGCGGGGAGTCAGGCAAGGAGGTGTCATCTCCCCTAATCTGTTTACCGCTGCACTGGAAGATGTCTTTAAGACTGGACTGGAAAAGGTGAGTATCAACATAAACAGCGAGTACCTCACTCACCTTCGATTCGCTGATGATACGGTGGTCTTGGCTCAGACCTTGGAAGATTTCAGTACGATGCTCGCTGACCTCAGTAGCGCCTTCGAGCGAGTTCGTCTTAGGATAAACATGGATAAGACGAAAACTCCCGTTACAATCGGAGACTGAACTCGAAAGTGTAGACGACTATAATATACCTAGGACAAGCTACCCAGTTAGGTAGGTCCAACTTTGAGTAAGAGGTCAATCATCGAATCCGACTAGGTTGGGCAGCATTTGGGAAGCTACGACACATCTTTTCGTCCAATATTCCGCAGTTCTTGAAGACAAAAGTATTTGATCAGTGTGGCAACACACACTGATCAAAGATTTAAAAGAGTGATGACATACGGTACTGAAACGTTGTCGCTTAGAATGGGCCTCATAAGAAAGCTTAAAGTCACCCACAGGGCAATGGAGAAGGCTATGGTGGGAGTCTCTCTGCGAGGTCGTATTAGAAATGAGACAATCCGCAGCAGAACCAAAGTATAGCTCCATAGCCCTCCGAATCACTAAAGTGGCAGTGGGCGGGGCACATTGCACGTAGAACCGATGGCCAATGCGGCGGCCTCGCAGGTGGAAGGCACAGCGTGGGTAGGCCCCCCACAAGGTGGACAGTGAAGGTCTCATGAGTCCGCTGGATGCGAGTGGCATAGGACCGGACATATCAATAAATATTTACAATTGTAATATGAACAATAATATGCAAGTACAAAAATATGTATAATCTATGAGCAGTTGCCGGCACAAAAGTCTCTTTTTTGAGATTACGCGGAGGTTTTTGTTGGAGGTACGCGCCAGGTAAATTTCTTTTTCAGTGATTTTTTGACTACAAAATGCGTATATTTTTAAAAACTGCCATAAATATGCTATCTTACACATTTTTTTTAAATTGATAAGTTTGTTTTTTAATACTTATATGACGCTTAAATTTAAAATAAAAACGGTAACTTTTTTACTTTTACTCCAAAAAATCTACATTTTTATATGAAATTGCTCATGTTTATGATAAAAAATGGATTTTCCAGGTCCGTTTTACACGAAAATGATACTAAACAATGCATAGTAGGCCTTATTAATTAGTAAAAAAATATTAAACGCAACCCTTCCGCATGCACATTCACCCCCCTCCCCCCACGCTCAGGGGGGGAATTGGTTTTCCCTCCACATCTAAAAACAACTATTTTGAGACCCTCTAGCTCTGGTTAAAATTACAAAACTGTAACTCACAGCGCACAATTTTTCTCAACTTTGTATGGACCGTGACCCTTACTATATATACCACTGCATCAATAAACAAGATTTTTAAGACGAAGTTCGCTATACAAATCTTGGCGAATTGGACCTTACAAAATTGGATACACATGTTTTTGCACATGAGTAATGATGATCAATGTTTTGTTGCAGACCAAGGCGCACCTAGACGTGCTGGCGGACGCGCTGCTCCGGTGGGCGCGCGGCCGCTAAGACCCCGACCCTGACGTCCCTGACCCTAGTGCTCCACACCCCGCCACATCTCCGACCTCATCGTTATTATACTTGATTGAAAAGCCAGTGTGCTCTTATGAATAGTGAGCTGCGATTTACTTTCCGAAGTTCCGGACGCGACCAGCTGATTACTCGTAGACGAGTTGAAATGAACGTAATGAAACATATCAAGTAGTGGTGCAGCCTATGCCAAATGACCACTTAAAGTGTAGTGTGTAAGGACTCCGAGCGTGAACGGATGAGACGATTCAGTAGGAGATGCGCGAGAGTGCGTCGGTTGGAACGAGGAAGTGTTGCTCTGGTTTCGTCCCAAGTAACCACTCCGCAGCTATTTTATTTCCCATCGATATTTCGTACCTTCTAGCATTTATTAAACTAAAATGTGAGACTGGTAGTCGACATTGTTAGTCGGTAGATCATTATATTATTAAATATAGAATAGTTCTTCATCTGACGAATCATTGTTTGTCGATTTGTTGATGTATTTACCTCTGTACTCTGTTATTAGTTACAGCATTCCACACTTTATGATGGTTGTAATATAGATAAAAAGCTCTAAAATGTATATAATACGAATACTATAAATAATTTGTGTATTGAATTGGTTTACTCTCGCGGCCTACACATAACGAAAGGAGCGTGTCGAGCCTCGGCTGGCAGCTCGCGGCTCTCGACAACTCTGCACATTCCAAGTTTTGTCAAAAGCTTATGATATAATAATGTTTCAGTAAACTAAAATAAACTTCATCTCGAATAAGGCAGCTACTGTATATTATTATGTAAAACGTTAGTTATTAAGATGACGTTTATTCATTACTTTTAGGTATATTTAAGTTTCCAAGCTATTTATTTTCATTGTGTATATCCATTCCAGATTGTTTTTATTTTTTTGTCGGTTATCGTTAGTTTCATCTTATTTTATAATATTTAGCACAAGATGTTCGACTGAATACTCATCTTACCTGATTAATTTTATAGTTGAATAATTATTAGTTTAGGATTATTTTGGTAGCAGTGATCAACATCATCTAGTCAAATGAGTTCCTACTTAAATGAGAGGATAATTTTAAATACTTAGTTTTATTATTGAATCTTAATTTTCCTTAGAATTTACAAAGCAAAAAAAGGTCATATACCATAGCTACAAAAGAACGGTATAACTCCATACATGATTGATGCTTTTACGGGATAAAGAATTTTGAATTCGTTGTCACAAAAGATTTAGAAATTCAATTCCGATGCAAATTCAATTTCTAGCGAAGGCCTTTCTTTATGATGTCGACAGAAAGCATTCATTTCCCGTCGGTGACTGCGTTAATACACTTCAAATATTCGGTAATAATACTTTGAATATTATTTACGCGCTAGTTCACATCCGCTTTGTATTGATAGTATAGGTAAATAATTATAATGATATTAATGATAGTTATATTCGATATTATTTTAATCAATATTTAACACTATGACTACTTAACTTGACGTTATAATAAGAAACAGTTCGTCAGTGTAGGTACCTATATTTGTGGTACTTATATTAAATATACGAAAATATTTGAATTTAAAAGTCTTGTAATTAGTTAATATAGGGCTTTTAGGGATTTCGTGATAGATGTATTTTAGGTAGACTGTAGGTTAGGCTCTGTTTACATTTATAGGTAGGTAAGACATATTTAATGGTACCTAATGCACCAAATCAAGTAGCAAGTAGTACATTGTTAAGAATAAGCACCATAAAATTAAGAATTGGTTAAAAAAATAGTCGTGTCGAATTTTTTGTCCATATTATGAATTTCAATAACACGTGAAATCTATACAGTCTGCATGTAATGCTTGCCTGTCGGATTAATTCTCTAGATGAATATTCACGATTCAGATTCCTTTTACTTAATTACCTACTTAATGTTTAGCTTTCAAATACTGTAATTAAAATATTTGAAATATTCAGCAAGCCTGCCGTTTATTGAAATGTTGGAATAATGAAGGATGAAGGCTTTCTATATCGAACCGCCCTCTCGGATCCACCCAACCGGCGTAGCGTAAACTGGCACAGTGTAAGAAAGGATTAAGTTGTCTTGTGTCAGTGGCTAAGGGTGGTTTTCTTTGTTTCAAACAGCATATAATACAAACATGACATCGGTAGATTACGGTAGATTTTAATAAGTAGCTGTAGGTTAGCAAATATTTTTAGAACAGGGTGTGAACTTAGGTGTTCCCACGATAAAGGATTTGAAACTATGGAGGCGCATCAAAGCTATACAATAAAAAATTATAATATAAATATTTATTTCGTTTATATTTTTCATAACATTCGAACTAAATGATATAGAAATAGCATCTACCAAATTTGAATCTAAATAAACAACGTTATAGTCTGTTAGAACATTAGTTCTTGAGCCAGCAGACTCGGCGGTGTTTATAGACACTTTTGAATATTTTGCATGTAAAGTTGATTTTATACATACCACAATGAAATAAAATTGAGGGATTGTTTAGTTGTTAATGTACTAGCTTTGATGAAATAGTTTCATCTTTACTTTATCGTCTTTAGTTCCGTCAGACAGATTGGTTCAAATCTACTTTTTTTACTCAGGATAATTTATGTTACCTATGATATAAAAAATTATTCGTTACAATTTTGAGTAATATATCAAAAAGAAGAAAATCTCGAACCTCAAAATAATCTTTGTGGCAATGAATTCAAAATAACATCTAATTAACACGAAACGGTTGGGCATGTGAAGTTACTTATTTTTGTTAATCTGTAAATTCTTAGGAAGGAACACCGCTTACCAGATTTTGACTGAGCTACGAGGCATGAACTGTAATTGCCTGTATTACTAACTTAAAATGGTCCAGTACAGTTAATTTCCCGAATTGACCTGTCCGAGAGTCAAAGCTTTGTAAGACCTTCCTTCTACACCGCAGGCAAGGTTGCCCCCCAAGGCGCCAATTAGTAGCTTACTGGAAACAGAGGAATTTTGCTAGTAGGGAAAATCTCAGTCTTCATAATAATATTTACTTATGTTTATTAGACCAACATGTTTGTGTTACTCTATTGACCTTCTTTAAGAGACACGAGTCATGAATGTTGAGTACCCTCCTTCTAATTTACACACTTCAGTAGGTACTTTCTTGTTGAGTTTGTGGTTTGAAGCACCATCATTATTCTACACTAATTTATTTTTGTCGTCAACGAGTGTGATTGTACATATTTTATTAGATTGTATGTTTACCTATAATGGATATATTATTAATGTAATTGCACCGACATTTGCCTGTTTTGTATGTGCACAGCAATTTATTGTGATATTTTAAATACTATAGGATAAGTGCAAATCATGATCTCGCGAGTAGACTATGTACCTATCAATGTGATTATAATTAATTTAAATATAAATTAAAAATGTATTATGTCAAATTAGTCTCTATTAAATACAGGCGCGTCTTATTTAAACCTAGTTTAGACCGGCTAGACCATTCACTAATTTGTTAGCCTCGTGTAATTTTGCTAGAGCCTATTTATGCTTGCGTTGTGCGGCATCCTCCCTAGATACTGCTGGACGGCCGGGTCAAACTATTAAAAATTAATCGAATGTCGTCACAAGCTAATAGCACTTCCTAAAAGGTTCTATTTTAAACTAGAGTGGACGCCGCATCACAGATCTGTCACTGTCTCTATTTTATTCGGAATCTTTAGCAATTTTCGTCAATTTTATGGATACTTGTGTACGTAGGAATAAATAAAATATGAAGTGCTAATCGTTGTCCACCGTCGTCCTAAGCTGTAGCCCCGCGCTTGCGGCATGCGCCCGCAACGCGGACTCGCCATATTTCATTGCACCTCACCCCTATGATATTTATCTTCATATTGTTATAAAATTATTTAATTAACTATGTAAGCACACGACTACGAGCACAATTTTTCTACACATTTATTAAGTACCTTTAACCTGTAAGAAGGTAAATTAAATGTTGATCAAGGTTTCTAGTCACTTTTATATTTCGCAAATTACATGCGATAAATACAGATATTCAAGAAATAACAACGTATGCTCATGGAATCTTCCGAACTCAGTTCAAAGTACATATTTGTAATACCAACCTATTTCTCAGACATGATATATTAACAATAATCGCTCAAATGGGAAAACTATTTCGACGATGTTTATTGTTGAAGTAAAATATTTTTAGATGTCACCCTTGTTAGTTATCATTAACTACATAAAATACTTTTTATTTGGTCAATTACTAGATGCACTGACAAATCGCTACAAAGATTATCCCGCAAGAAACATGCAAGTTGAGTGACGAAAAATTCATCAGCTTGAGTTGTTAATTTAAAAATGCAACTATTTTTGTAGATACATATTATCTATTTGATTACCACTAGATAGAGATTTACATAGTATATATTTTCTCATAGTGTTACGTTTGCCGATGTAAAGACAAACGAATATTCATTTACACACTAACGCTGTTATTAAATAACGCTAGAGGAAATCAGATATTTAAAATATGGTACCAATATAATATCAACCTGAGGGAATCCTCTTTATTCAAATATTAATAAGAGCTAGGCACATCGAGACTGTAAATATGTTGGTATCATACTTTAAAATCGTATGTACCTTTAGAAGGCTCTAGTTGTTTTTATACTTCCGAATTTTTATACCTTCGAATGTACCTTTGCCAAACTTCCGTTTTTCTGAATGGTTTTTATACCATTTTACCAGTTTATTTTTAAATGTTGAGCTTCTGAGAAAAGCCTTCGGAAAAATGAAACTTTGGAAAACGACACTTTGAGAGAGACATATTCGGAACATGTATAGGTCGCTAACTCTGTCGCGATTAGCATATCTATCGTAACTATGTGCATTTCATATATTTTATCGGATACAGTCATGTTTTGCACATACTATGGATATGTCAAAAGCTAAAGATCTAGGGCGGCTAAGAAAATCTGCCCGCGCCGTCGGCCCCGGCCTTGATAAATATCTGCCAAACAAATGGAGCCTAGGCCATAGAACGATGTCAAACAAAGTTGTTTTCTTTAGATCAAAGAGTTTAACTTTTTCTCAAATTGACATGGTTCCATGTGCCATCCAGGGTACCATTTTGCTGATTTCGTGGCATCGTACAGAGCTCTCCCAAGACTAAAGCGTGATCGCTGAGAACAAAGAACTGCGTACATTGATCTTTGATATATCTATCGCTGAATATTTGCACACGCGCGTCTTTAACTGTGGTAGAGTTACGCACGTACAAGACAGAATAGGTCAAAGTGTGAAATTATTTGTACTCAGTGATGGCCGTTTACTCCCATCAAGTAAGTTGATAGTTTTCTCGTCCTCCCTGAGACTCTTGCGTTTAGCCGTGTCATGCACGAGTTCACTTGACTTGTCATTTCGCAGAATATGTATGCAACTCATATGGCGATAATCTAATAAGTCAGGTGTAATGTTACCGGGCCGACCCTGTGCCTTAGCCTCATATATTGCTTATAAATATATATATCAGTTATGCTACATAACCGGAAATGTTTTTACAATATAGATGCCGCCTTATACAGGGTGTTTTCAAATATGTTGCCGACCCCTTAGGTTATGCGTGCTGCGCTCATGATAACAAACATCATTCCTTATGGGACTCGAAATTTGGAAAAAAGCACTTTCCACGATAAGTGGTGGCAGAAAAAATTCTTCGTTATCATGAACAAAAGCAGGTATCGGAAACCGATTTGAAAACACCTTATATAAATTATAAATCATCATACTTATTGAAGCATAATACTGTAAGTTTTGTGCTTCAATAAATATGCTCATCTCTAACGAAATGCTTCTAATTTGAATTGTATATATTTATCAGATTAGACAAACCAGGACTGTATCTCACAAGTATATTGTCATCTTAGATTACGTATACTTGTTACAGATCTCGAGTTCAAGTTATACTGAACGAGATCCAGTAAATCAAATTGAAATTTATTTGGTACAGGCTTCGATTCAGGGTCGACTTCGCAATGTAAACGTGGCTTCATAACGACTACGCTATTTTGTAGGCGTAATATACTTTTGGACTATTTATTATGTATTGTTAATTACTATGTATGTTGTATTAAGATAAAAAATGAAAACAAAAAATAAATGTTAATAAATGCCTCAGCCAGATGAGACAAGAGTTTTATTTCGATACTTCCTACGTAACCGCCTGAAGCAACTAATTAATTACAAATATTTTTCAAAGAGAAAAGCCGCCTACCTAATTTTAATTCGTAGTAAATTGTACTTAGTATAAACACAAACGTTAGCAAAACAGATGTACAAAACGTACTTCTTCGTAAGGAATTTATTGGTATATTTAAATAGCACGACCGAAGTTATGAAGTGCTAGGCCGTAACTATCTAAATATATAAAAGAAGAAGCTCCCTGACAAAGATGCACCCACAGCCTAAACCCCTGGTCGTAGAGACTCCAAATTTGGCACGTAGGTTCCTTTTATGGTGTAGACGAGCACTAAGAAAGGATTTTTCAAAATTCACCTTCTAAGGGGTTGAAATGGGGGTCCAAAGTTTGTATGTCGAAATAAGATTAGTTGACCTATTTTATCCGAAACTTCGCAAGAGTATTCTTTAAAGTAATTGAGTAAAGATATGTTTAAGGTTTTTTGAAAATTCAACCCCTGAAATAGGTAAAAAGGGTGACGAAGTGAAAAAATCAAGTTGGGTATCGTTTCTATGGTTTATCGGGACGTAGATCACGAATACAATAACGATTTTAAAATTTAACGCGGCGGACGTGAAAGACTATGTACACGGTTATGGTGTGATGGGGTAAAATTCGAAAAAAAAACAATACAGTTTTATTGTTTATGTTCATTTCTGGTTCTAAAGATTCCAAATTTAGCGCGTAGGTTTCTTTGAGGGTGTAGGAGTGCTCTAAAAAAGGTTGAGTCGAAATCCACTCTCTAGAGGGTGCAATGGGGGTCCAAAGTTTGTAGGGCGAAACAAGATTAGTTGGACTATTTGTCCGAAACTTCGTAGGAGTATTCTTCAAAGTAATAGAGTAAACATATGTCGCAGGATTTTTGAAAAATTAACCCCTAAAAGGTAAAAAGGGTGATGAAGTGAAAAAATCAAGTTGGGTATCGTTTCTATGGTTTATCGGGACGTAGATCATGAAAATAATAATGATTTTAAAATTTAACGCGGCATACGTGATATACTATGTACACGGTTATGGTGTGATGGGGTAACATTCGAAAAATATCAATATAATTTTATTATGTATGTTTATTTCTGGTTCTAGAGATTTCAAATATAGCGCGTAGGTTTCTTTGAGGGTGTAGGGGTGCTCTAAAAAAGTTTAAATCAAAATCCACTCATTAGAGGGTGCAATGGGGGTCTTGACTAATAAACTAAACTTGACTATTTAAACTGTTTTATCCGAAACTTCACAGGAGTATTCCCAAACATAAATGACTAAAGACATGTATTAGGGTTTTTGAGAATTCAACTCTTGAAAGTGGTAAAAAGGTTAACAGTAAAAAAACAACATGGTTATCGTTTCTATAGTCTATCGTGTCGCTGTACCGAGGTGTACGTGAAATACCATCTCCTCTTTTATGGTCTCATGGGCTTGCGGGTTATGACAGGGGTATCGTTGTTGTGTTTATTTCTGATTCAAAAAATTCTAAATATAGCATGTTAACCAACGTTAATAACCTTTTAAGTTTTCCTGAGTTTTCACGCGATAGTAATCAAAAGTACATATGTCTGTGTATCCAAGAGGTTTTTTATAAAGTCAAAACAGCCGTCACCATACGTCATTTTTGATCCAATTGTGTAAATCGATGTATCGGGATCCCAGAGGTTCTTATTAACAAACTTCAAAAAAGGCTGCCTATTCAATTTCCGTTTCGATATTGTCCGTCAAAAAATCGGTGGTAATCTGAAGTTCTGACTGATCTGTTCATCATAATGAAGCAGAAGTCATATTTGCAAGAAACGGTAACAATATTGACTCACTTCAAATGTTAATCAGCTCGGCTAATTATGGTCATCTTTGTAAGGCCTGGGAAACGACTAATGATAGTTTATCATCAAAACACAACAATCACCTATGTGAGTGTGTATGTAAACTTAATGATAAAAAACATTTGTCGGTGACCAGATGGTAAAGATACCATAATATGATAGCGGATTTTGATAATAATCGATATCTGAAATGTCAAAACGTTTGTAATGTAAAGTAATGAATTTGAGGTCAAATTTACACAAAATGGTCGGCACCTTGATTTTATTTAGTTTGAATCCTACCTTAATAAAAATCGGTATCTTAGGATTCAAGGGGGTTTTTCATAATGATTTTGAGGTAGGTACAAAAAGTGAGAAGCTATCACATCTAAAATTTCTAGAACTTTGATTTAATATTGATATAAATCGATACCGAGAAGATGAAAAGTTCTGCATATGGAATTTGAAGTCAAAATTGCAAGAAAAGTTCACCAAGTTAAGTTTAATACGACCGTGATAAAAATTTATAGAACTAAAAGCACTAAGCGCCACACTTAAATCGGTTAATGCAAACGCGAGATAATCGCGGGAAAACATTAACACGCAGTGAATAGATATTAGAACGCGGGCGAAGCCGCGGGTAACTGCTAACGAAGTAAAAAAAATAACAAAACTAAATTGAAATTGTATCTCGATTCTAAATTAATGTGTGTACATTTGTTAGTTAATTTGATAAGTTTTGTGTGTTTTGGCATCTTTCTTTAGAGATGATGGCCAATAGGGATGATGACTGTAGTTAAAATAAATTATTTTGCATTATGCACGACATAATACACGAAGAAATTATTACTAAGATGTAGATTGCAGTAATTTTTGTAGAGAACTTCTATTTAATAAATTGAAAATAACTTAAAAGAGTAGGTCATTTGGCAGTACTCAAACGTGACGTCACTTTTGAGTATTTCATATAAAATTCCATAGTAATGCATAGTAGTGATCGTTTTGACAGTTCGAAAAAAGATGCTGATTTGACTTGCCAGTCATCATGCCTATTAAGTAGAACAATGTGGCAAAACTGCATGTATTTTCCACAGGACACATTAGCTATGCAAAATCGATTATTTTTAGAAGTAGGCAAAGATTTGAAACACTGTTTTATAATAATTTCGCATTCTTTCTCTTTCCAACAAATAATATTAGAAACCCTAGTGTAATGTAACATTTTGGCTACAGCCACTTTTCTGAGAGAGCTCGAATAAAGGAAATTACGTTAGCCACTTGAACGTCCGATGATAGCATATTATCCAAACAAAAAAGGCAGTAGACTGTTCGTGGATACTATACTATCCCATGAAGTCGAAGGAGACACAGTTGATTATAGCGGCATGTAGCGAAATATAGAGGCATTATTTCCTAATTCCCTTGTTGCAACAACGTAGCCTAATAAACTAGTTTGCGCTAAAAAATATAGATGGCAGTGTACGCTCGTTACTCAGTCGATAAAAAAATATAATTATAAGTGTTGTGTCAAACTGCCGTGCAATTGTGAGTGTTTGCTAAGGACTCCTAGTTATGTCGTAAGTATTTCACGTTAATTTACATATTTTTGGGGTTATTATACATAAAAATGATCAGGAACGTGTGCTCTATACGATAATGTGTATCATCCGAGGGGCCGCACATAGTGTGCCACTAAGAGGGATAGACATAGTCACTTACTACTAAGACGAAAGTGCCACACAGGCACTTAGTGACGTATTCAACGCATTTGTCTGGCACTTACATTTAGCATCTAATGCACACACACACAAAAAATAGTGGCACAGTGATAAGGACGGACGATTATCGTTCCTTTTCACTTCCACTAGTAAAAAGTTTCATAAGACCATCCCTTTCGTTCTTGCTATTATTATAACGTTGTCAAATCCATATTAATCCTACATTCATGGTATCATCTTAAGTTTTTGACAGTGTGATACCTGTCAAGTGAGTTTAAAATATGAAGGTTATTTTTGAGCTGGGGTAGTAAACGTTTATAGCCGTATTATTAGTAATATAACACCATGTTTAGTGAAATATATAATAAATATTGACGAG
The DNA here is from genome assembly GCA_025490895.1 of Thaumatotibia leucotreta. Lineage (NCBI taxonomy): Eukaryota > Metazoa > Arthropoda > Insecta > Lepidoptera > Tortricidae > Thaumatotibia > Thaumatotibia leucotreta. The sequence continues at coordinate 30,245 of JALPQI010006457.1, forward strand.
TGGTTTATAAGGAAGAGATTAATATACTTAAACATAAGAAATATATCAAACTACGTCAGGATTCATCAAAATATTTACGGTGTTTTTGTATCTTGGTGTATTTGTTGGAAGGAGGAGTTAATCTAATTTATTTATTTTAATACTTTGTTGAAAATTATATGTGTTATTTGTGGTATCATTATAAAGGTGAAATAGTATTTTTTTTTTAATATGCAATAAAAATAAGGGCTCATCGCTCAAAATTTCTTGTAATTAGTCGTCAAAGAAAAATCTTTAAAGTTTAACCTTGATTATAGTCAAGAATCATTAGGTATTTTACAATGACTATCATTGTATTTTAATAATTGTACTTTCATTTATACTTTGATTTTTTTTATTATTATACCTTAAGTAGTTTAGTAAATATAAACGTTTTTGTAAAATCTTGTGACTGCGCAGCGCGGGGCGTACGTCGCTAAAAAAACCCGGACAGTTGACCGGAATATGGTCGCGCGGGGTGGACGTTCAAGTGGTTAGACCGAATCACAAAATCGAACAGAGAGTTCAGAAGGACTTCTAAATATAACAACAAAATTTATTTAAAAACCCTGGCAAATTTGAATATGCAACAAATTGCTACGCGCATATTTCCATCTTACATATGATAACTGCTTATAACATTTTATTATGTAATTATCTAATTACGTTTCCAATGAAAAGTTTATTTTATTTTTCATCACACTTGCTGTCTAAGCGCGCCATTGCTTGCGTGCGTAGCGGGAGTAATAGAAAAGTGAAATGTGAATACGTCATTTTAGTACATTGTGCATCAAGGGAGGTAAGTACGGAATTACTAACGAGAGTGTTAGAAGCCCGACGCCGTCAGGCGGAGGGCTTTTAAGACTCGAGTTAGTATTGCGCTTACCGACCGTGATGCATACAATGTTTGTCATCACACTTGCTGACAAGTTTTAAGACATAAATATTTATTAAATGACGTACTGACATTTCTATTACTCCCTAGGGAATTTCACTTTTCTATTACTCCCGCTACGCACACAAGCAATGGCGCGCTTAGACAGCAAGTGTGATGTAAAATAATATTATGTCTTAAAACTTATTTTTTTGTCGGCAAGTGTGATGAAAAACATTGTATGCATCACGGTCGGTAAGCGGAATACTAACTCGAGTCATAAAAGCCCTCCACCTAACGGCGTCGGGCTTCTAACACTCTCGTTAGTAATTCCATACTTACCTCCCTTGATGCACAATGTACTATTTTTATTTCAAGGAATAATAGGTAGATACGATAAAATGTGTTTTCTGCACAGTCGCACTCATATAATTATATCGGAGTAGCCAGGGTGCTCACAAATATCTGAACAAACCTCTATTGTCATGGGGCTAGAGTGCATGTTCATGATATGTCTGATAACGACTGAACCGAAGCTTTAACCCTTAAATGCATAGTGATGCATATATGCATCATGTATTTTGGACTCTGTTGACAGCATCTCAGAATTCAAATTTGAATAAATTGTTGTCAAGGTCATGCATTTAAGGGTTAAAACATGTTTTTGCGAATTTTACCTGAAATATTTTTTTCTAATATTTTAAAGACAAACGGGTCTTAATCGCGTAAACTTACGTTTAATTATATCCTGACGTTTCGGGCATGACGTTACACCCGTGGTCGCAGGCAGACTGGCGAGAGAATGTATCAACACCTTCGAGCTGCGCGGGTTTTTCGAACTACCCGCACTTGATCTTGATTATTCACTTCTAGGCTAGGGTTGTCACTAGGCCTACACACAACACTCACAACATCCAATGGCTTTAAAATGGATGTTTCATCACGCTTACATTTGTAAATCACGGGATTCCACGCGGATGAGATTCCTTGCCCCTCATTTTGATTAAAATTCCGATGTTTCTTAATTTCAATAGCTTCACGTACTTTTCGGCTATGATGTATACGCTCGGTTGAGAGGACTTTCGGGTTATGGAGCTCAATCCAGTGGTTAGGTCCGGACTCCAACAAATGCTCGGCCACAGCAGACTTATTCGTTTGACGCTTTTTAACAGCCGTGATATGTTCCTTGACCCTTTCCGCTATGGTGCGTTTGGTTTCCCCAATATATCCCCAAGCGGATTCCATATGAGACAGCGATCTGTAGTGTTGAGGAGGCAATAATGCGTAACAGGGTTCCGTCTAGCGATGCCGAGGTTCTTAGACAGGATGTTGCGGTTATTTTGCGGAAGGCTACACTACCGAAGAGCAATGTTACTGCAGATGAGCGATCAGCTCTGAGGAACTTGAAAGCGAATGAGAATATACTGGTTCTGAAGGCTGACAAAGGGAACGCCACTGTGGTCATGGACTCAATCGACTATGACGCTAAGATTCGGGTTTTATTGAGTGACACTAGCGTCTATAAGTCTGTCTCATATGATCCCACTGCCAGAGTTACGCGTCGGATTAGGGCTGTCATCAGGGACCATGAGGTGTTATTTCAGGAAGACGTCTTTAACCGTTTGTACAAGCCTAAAACAGTGCAACCGCCGAAATTGTACGGGTTACCGAAAGTACACAAACCGAACGTGCCTTTGCGACCTATTGTAAGTCAAATCGCCTCGCCTACTTATGATCTGGCAAAGCATGTTGCGTCGGTGCTGCAGCCGCTTGTGGGAAACACGTCGTCTTTCGTGAAGGATTCCCGTCACTTCATAGACATTCTTAAGGACATAACGTTGGAACCAGGAGACTTAATGGTGAGTTTCGATGTTGAGTCACTTTTCACCAATGTCCCGGTTAAAGAGTGTCTAGAAGTAGTTAGAAAGAGGCTAGCTGACAATGGGATAGTGAGTTCTGTCATGGTTTTGCTCCGGAATTGTTTAGAAGGAAGCTACTTTTTATATCGAGGGGGGCATTATCTCCAGATCGACGGAGTTGCTATGGGTAGCCCTGTGGCACCGGTTTTAGCAAATATCTGGATGGAGCATTTCGAGGCCAGCATAGATCTGCAACCATGGGCAGTGAAATTATGGAAGCGATATGTCGATGATGTCTTCTGCGTTATGAGAGGTGGCAAGCATGAAGTTGAGCAATTACTCCAGTATCTCAATTCCATTCATACTAAAGTCAGATTCACATATGAATTGGAATCGGAGCGCAGTTTGCCTTTTCTGGACGTAAAGGTGATAGGTCGAGATGATGGTTCTTTGGCGCACACTGTCTATAGGAAGCCCACACACACAGACAGGTATTTGAACGCTCTGTCTCACCACCACCCCCGGCAGCTTCAGTCTGTGGTTAATTCTCTGAAGAACAGAGCACATGACCTTTGTGACCCTGAATTTCTAGAAATTGAGATGTCGCACGTTCAGGAGGTTCTGAAGGGAAATGGCTACATAATGAACAGACGGCAACCCAGACGAACACCGAGGAAGAAACATCCAGATGTTGCAAGGCAACCGGCATTTTTGCCTTATGTCAGGGGTGTAACGGACAAAATAGGTACGCTTTTGAATAAGTATTCCATACCAACCGTTTACATGCCGTTATCAAAGGTGGCAGGGCATCTAAGGTCGCCTAAGGATGTTTTACCTTACCACACACCGGGCGTTTATAAAATCGATTGTAGCTGTGGTAGTTCCTATATTGGGGAAACCAAACGCACCATAGCGGAAAGGGTCAAGGAACATATCACGGCTGTTAAAAAGCGTCAAACGAATAAGTCTGCTGTGGCCGAGCATTTGTTGGAGTCCGGACCTAACCACTGGATTGAGCTCCATAACCCGAAAGTCCTCTCAACCGAGCGTATACATCATAGCCGAAAAGTACGTGAAGCTATTGAAATTAAGAAACATCGGAATTTTAATCAAAATGAGGGGCAAGGAATCTCATCCGCGTGGAATCCCGTGATTTACAAATGTAAGCGTGATGAAACATCCATTTTAAAGCCATTGGATGTTGTGAGTGTTGTGTGTAGGCCTAGTGACAACCCTAGCCTAGAAGTGAATAATCAAGATCAAGTGCGGGTAGTTCGAAAAACCCGCGCAGCTCGAAGGTGTTGATACATTCTCTCGCCAGTCTGCCTGCGACCACGGGTGTAACGTCATGCCCGAAACGTCAGGATATAATTAAACGTAAGTTTACGCGATTAAGACCCGTTTGTCTTTAAAATATGAGTGATAATCGTGAAAGTTTAAATCAATATATTTTTTTCTAAGACTTCAGTAATTACCTAATTACCAGAGATCGGATTTTTGTGCGACACCTCATACTAAATGTCATCAAAATGACGTAAGTCACTAATAATGTCGCAAATCCATCCGATCTCTGGTAATGACCATGGTCAAGTTTTATTGATACTCGTTCCCGCTGTGGATACGAGTATAATGATATATTATGCTTGTTTTGATTGTTTTATTGTGCACGTGGTACGCACTTGACCGGCTTGTATGTAATATCATGGGAAAGTTTATTACCTGTGTGGGTTAACTATACTTAAAAGCAGCAAGGCTAGCACGATACTTTTATTACCGACGTAAAGCATACACCCCTATCTATGTGGTTATTGCAGGTATAAACGCTATGCTAGCGCGCTACTGGGACAGGATAAACCCAAATAAAAGATCATTGCGCCGTAAATGTCGTAATATTTTTAATTAAATTATATTTTCCCATAAATGCATGACTTTTACGGTTCCGGATCCCAAGAGAAAAAGATTAAAACTGACCAAGTGCAAATAAGGTTTTACTCCGTGGGTTCTGTATCATCACATTGTTTATCCATTCACACTTATTTCGACAATAGGCTACTTGACCCATTTTTAAAGTTTGTCTTATATTATTAATCAATATCTGATTAACGGAAAAAAAATATAAATGTATTTTTTCACGACCTAGAAAACCGCAAAATTATAACTTAAAATTTAAACTTTCGTTACCGCGCGAAAACGATACTAGCCATGTTAATGCTTAGATTATCTGTGGTGTGACGTCACTCAAACCGAAAACAAACATTTGACATGTCACTTATGTTATGTCAATGTCACAGCAAAGCTACATGCCTACATGTCCATGGCGAATTTCACTCGTATAAGATTCGACATGAAGTTAGTTTAAGATCCTATGACGTCACATCATGGCCGACACCGTTTTCAGAGTACGAAATTAAAAAAAATAAAACAAATTTTTCAATAAAAAATATGTACCCATCAAACACTTTTAATACACTGTAATCGAATAATATTGATCTTTTCAATAAATACTACAGAAAATAATATTTTTTTGCACTAAATTTGATATGAGTCAAGTAGCCTATTCCGGCATAGCTTCTAATTCCGTAAGGTACAGTCGACGTCAAAGATATAATTAGGGTTTAGGTGCCATAAATATATTTACACGAACTTAATTTCAAGGCAATAAAGTCGTGTAAATATATTTTTGGCACCTAAACCGTAACGATATCTTTGACGTTGACTGTACAAGCACGATTACTTGATGCTGCGTTAGTATTTTATATATTAGCACTTTATATCTAAGTAAGAAGGATAATTCCAATATCGTAAGAGCTTTAGTTGTTGTTAGTTGTACAATATTAACCTTAAACTTCAATATAAAATGCCCGTGTCGAATACTGTCTACCTCAAATGTATAATAATAGAAAAGTGAGATTCCCTAGGGAGTAATAGAAATGTCAGTACGTCATTTAATAATGTTTTTTTCTTAAAACTTATTTTTTTGTCAGCAAGTGTGATGAAAAACATTGTATGCATCACGGTCGGTAAGCGGAATACTAACTCGAGTCATAAATTAAAACTCTCGTTAGTAATTCCGTACTTACCTCCCTTGATGCACAATGTACTAATATTTTTTTGTTACGTAAGTGAAAATAGACCCGAAAACTGTAAGAATGATTAAGAGTTAGTCGGTGTTAAGAAAAATGTTCATGATGAAATGGAACCCTCGGAGAGCAAAACTTTCTTATTATGTGACACATACTTGTTAAACGACACCGGAAAACCAAAAGAGAACAGGGTGCTAGCCATTATCTTAATTACAAGTAAGTACCCCTATAAATATTAAGTATCAAGCTAACGTCAGCTAGCGCCATCTATTTTACGTTACAAGATCCAACCAGTAGGTCTACCGCGAACTTAGAATTTGAAAATTTGGAGCATTTTCTGTATCACTCCAACGAAGGCGTTGTTAGTATTAAAGATACAGATGCTCGAAATGTATGTTTTTCGAAGTTCACGGTTCGCGGCCTTCAGAGACGAAACTCGACTGCTTGTGAATGATAGGCTGATAAGTGATAACTTTTACGGCCAGTGCCTATTCGGACATTGGTGGCGATTCCGCGGGATATCGAGTCGTAATACTAAATTGGGTTATAGGATTCGACTACATAAAACGAGTGATAGGTTTCCCATCTTCAAACCACATCACATTTCTATCTATTTTATTACCGAACACAGTGAAAAATGTGTAGACACGTTCTATTTATAAATACCAGGGTCGCGTTTTATAAAGTTACAATTTTGCTGTTTGTATTGCTTTTTTTGATATTTTGTTTTTTTTTTTTGTACATGACCAGTAATAAATAGCAGGGAAAAATTTTTTTTTCAGGGTTTTTGAAAAAAAATTTTTTGTTGAACATTTTTCTGAAACTTTTTCCTCATTTCCTCTAACTTTAATCAGTGTGTATGTCGAGATGAAAACTACTAGTGTATGAATTTTAATCGTGCAGGCATTTTTCAGTGACTTGTCATTATCTCTTGAACTAAGCCGAATCCAGAAAAGTTCATATGACATTATAGCCTCAAAATGTGTTCAGGAATACACCTTTCAAGTTTGTCGGTCTACTTACCAGCCACCCTGTATGCACACAATACTTTAGCTGTATGCTACTACCTACTACTTGACGACAGGATAAATGATTTCTGTTTTGATCAACGTTTTTGTTATGACATTATGGGCCTAATGAGAGTAACAAGGCTTTAGTAAACATCCAAATTCAACCAAAGTTCCGCCACGAATTGGAGCAATCAGCATAGAGCAGATGTGACATGAGCAGATTTTATGCCTAATCGAATTACTAGGACCTACATTCTGCTGAAAAATGTAATCCAAATTATAAATTTCGTCACGATTTCATACATCGGGAACGTTTTGCACAACTGTAGCAGTACCATGAGTTGTGCGAGTACCGGTTACGTTAGCGATTACTTACTCAATACGTGAAGTACTTAGGCCATCACGTTAGATTCGATACAATAGTGCGAACGTGATAAACTGTTTACGTATCAAGTAAACGCTAACGTTACTTGTGAGCTCATGGTACGGCTACTGTATTCGGAAACTTAAATCTACACATAGGTATCTATTCAGTCGGCGTGTTGAAGTTACATTTGTGAAGTGATATTATTTTGATATTTCTTGGTGGTTTTATATGGGCCTCAAACTGAGGCTGTTTGCTTCAAGTTGAGGCTACTCGACCTGAGTTTGCCTTTAGTTGATAACGAGCTTTATAACTATTATAAAAAAAAATGTTATTTTGTAATATGGCCGTATTTGGACAAAAACTCAGTTTCAAAAATAGAGAACCAATGTATTGTATATATTGAGACGATCGAGCGACACAACTGGTTCGCGTCTGCCCCCCTATTTCTTTGATCTGTTGATGTACCTAGTAAAGGACCTTTACGCAAGTATTTTTAGAACGGTGAATTCGCAACTGCCCACCCACAGTGACATTTCACTAACAAACCATTGAGCCGCGTTTGATGAGATCTGATAAATCCGATTTACTCAATCAATTCTTCCGTATATGTGATATTATATTTCCCTTCAACTCAAATAGCTGTACTATCATCAGCCTATCTCAGTCCACTGCTGGACGTAGGCCTCTCCTATCAACTATGCGTATAGACGCATTAGGAGGTAAATGCTCACAATCGTCACGCTGGCCAAGCGTATTGGCGATAGCAGTATTAGCAGTAGTGTGTCCACTATGATGACCCTGCTACCCGTCATTAATCATCTGTCGGCTCTTACGACCGACAGCGACACCCGCGGGAACAGTTGGGGTGGTAAAAAATATATTCTTACTGCCGTCACGACACGGCTGATTCTGCTGCACATATTTATAACATACGCTGTGTTTAAAACATAGGTACTGAACTGCATCGTGTAGTTCTTGAAGGAGGTTCCAATTACTGCAATTAAAATAAATTAACTCACCTAGATGACCGTATTGCAAGGATACCGACTTCTTCCTTCTTCGTTTAGGTGCATTTGTTAACACAGCACTAATATACCTCAGCCATACTCTAACATTATGTTAGATCGAAGCAATCATTTTATAATAATAGTAATAATACTCGAGCGTGTGTTCAGTAGAAAATTATTTTCATGAGAACACGCCTCTAGTGCCTCGACCTCAGTTTTAGCGTGCGTTAACGAATGAACTTATCGTACAAAACACTTACTTACTTCCTAAATCCATTAAACTACATTTTAAACTAAATAGAAATAATCCACTCTGATTCAACAAAATGGCGGGATGGTGGAAATCATAGATGTATATAGTCTGTGGTTGTTTATGTAAATTACTAGTCTATGGCAAGGTCTATCACACTTGACATTAAGGGCTTATTACACTATACGATCAACCCGATCTAAAATAAGTCACCAATAAGGTAATAAGATAAGGTTTAACGGCGTGACTTGTTGCAAGTGACCTTCACTTTCCGCACTGAGTCTAACATGGATAAACTTTAATTTTGAGGACGCCTTCAAAGTAAACTTTTAAGTTTCCTTATAGAGGTAGGGGGAAATCGTGGATAAATGTTATTAAAACTTAAAAACGCTCTCCACAATGGTAAAAAACCCATTCCAAACAGTCTGTTGTAACGACTTATTGGATTCATGTTGCTAAGTGTATAAAGCCTGTGACTCTATGGATGGGGTCACTGAAATGTCAAATTGTTTTGACACTGTGTATGACGTTTCTTTGTTTTCATACATTCGCTTTGTTTAGAAACGAATGCAGTTTATAAATTTAATGTGAAGGATTGCTTTGTTTAAACTCTTCCAACTTGCCAAATCATGTCCGGCTGTGACTCCCAGAAAGCTGAAACTTCTAAGGATAACATATCCAATACTTCTATCGACGAAGGTTTGCCTCGAGAGCTTAGTCAGTTAAGTTTGTCTAGTGCCTCCAGCCAAGATGAATTTTACTGTGATAAAGGACATTCCGAAACGGCATTGAAAAATATATTTGGTTATTATCAAGCCCAGAAGCTATGCGATGTAGTCTTAATAGCAGGTGGAACAAGGTTAGTAACAATCGTTTCCTAAGAATTGAGCTATGTGCTGTTGCTTGTGTTTAATAATATGGAAGTAAACGTTGTATATATAATGAACAAAATAGTACTTTGAATTATCAATGCTTACATACACATTGAAACAGTTTTAATTTTATTGCTTCTGACAGGATATCAGCACACAAAATAGTGTTAACATCATGTAGTGAGTACTTTGCTGCTATGTTCACCGGCTCACTGCGTGAGGCACAGCTGGCTGAGATCACATTGGAGCGTGTGGACTCCCAGGCACTGCAGGCACTGGTTCATTACTGCTACACAGGCACTATAGGTAACTTATTACATACTTTAGTCATATTCCAATAAGATCACCTTAATTATTAAGTCACTACCTTATAAGATTCTTCTTCAATATCAAACTAATTTTTTGGCCCAATTATTTAAAAAGTTCTACTTTAAAATTTTGTGAACAACAAATGAAATGTCGACGACAACAACATATAAGGTGCAATCTTTGTCATTGTAGATAGCACTTTGTACATTGTTTGTAGGGTTGAATCTGCTATGAAAAAAAAATTGCAGATTGCACCTTATATGTTATTGTCGTTGATGTGTACTTTTGTCATTATTAGTTTTAAACTGGAATTTAACCATTATGAAGAATTAAAATGTGCACTTGTTGATTTATTGCCTTACATTATTTTTAATAATCAGTAAACTAGGCATTTCTTCTTTGGTACATCTAATATTTAAAATTTATATACATAGTAGTGTTACTACTTAAACATGACTTAAAAATATTTAATAAAACAATTGGAGTTGTTCCTTAAAAATCTATTTATTTTTAATTGGTTCTGATTTTCAGACTGCTCAGTCTACATGGCTTTGTTGTGCCTAAACAAAGGCCTTTATGATATAACTTGACTTGTTATCAATTCTGTTTTACAATTTAATGCAATAAAATTATTAACTAACAAAATTAGCTCTATGAACAGCAACATGTTAGCAGGAAATTTAATTTGATGTTAATACATTAAATACGTTAAACATAATGAAGATTTCGTACTGAAATTGTGGGGTGAACTTAAACTGTTAATGTATAATTGTATATCCACACTTTTTCATTCCTCAGACAGTGTAATAAATATATAAATTGTTAGATAATTAGACGTAATTGTGTCAGTAATAACTAGTGATTAGATTTTCGGATGCAACACCATGAACCTTGAATGCCCCATACTAACTTTCAAATCAACTTTAATTATAATGAGTTGTCTTTGTTTCAAAAAATATGTTTTGGTGTGTGTAGCAAAAGATCAAAACAATATTAACTCAAAATTTATCTATTTTAGTTAAGGGTATCTAAATTCATGATCTACAAAGTTTGTAGATCTCAAATATACCCTTAAGTAAAAAAAAATATATTTTGAGTTAATACTGTTTTGATCTATGTGTGCGATAATATTATCAATCATACCTTATATGTTTTTTAAACAATATTCCGCCTTTTTACATCCTAAAATTCGATCACTAGTTATAACCCAAAAATGCAATCAAACTTTCAGAATTAAGAGAAGAGACAGTAGAAGTGCTGCTGTCGACAGCAAGTTTGCTGCAACTCAACACAGTCACGGCTGCGTGCTGCGCTTTCCTGAAGAAGCAGTTGGATCCATGCAACTGCCTCGGTATTGGGTTGTTTGCTGAACAGCAGTCCTGTCTGGCTCTGCATCGGAGTGCCTTAGAGTACACTTATCAACATTTTATGCAGGTACTTAAATAACATATTGATGAATTAAAAGCAAAGTAATAAAAATGAGCAGGTACATAAGATGAGCTACCTTGTGAGTTGTGAGAAAATTGTCTCCAAGTGCAGCTTGAATTTTTTTATTCAGACATTATTAAGATAAAAAAATTAGGCTATGGCAGAATAATGATAATGATACTCACAAGGTCACAATCATGATGATACAAAGTAGTTCTTGGTAGCTTTACTAGGCTATACAGAGATTGTAAACAAACTTGTGTGCATACTAGTAATGAATTAATTGTTTCACATAGGACAATCATATACGCAATATGATCATTTCTTTTTTAAAACATTAAGAAACTATGTATTATATTGAGGTAACTATTTAGGCAGTTTCAAAATAAAATTAATGCAACATTCCTAGAGGGTAATTACACAAAAGATCCCAATGATAGATGCACTATTCTGCCATACACATTATGACATTAAACTATGGCATGGCAAGACATATAGGTACCAATCAATCTGTCAGTTGGTAAGGAATCAACTTTTAAGCGATCATTTTGTTCAGTGTTTATGTTGAAATTTATTTCCAAGTACTGACAAATATAGTCTGGCAAACCAGTTTGTCAGTAGAAACCAGAAAAAGTATATCCATCCCTCTTTTTGGGTTGACAAAATTAGCATAGTAGTCTGTATTATCTCTGACTATACACGAAAGAAACAATTCCTGACCAAACTATCACAAAGGTATCAACCATATTAACTTGATTAGATGCTTAATAATATTGTGAACTTGTACAATAATAATTATTTTTGTTAAATATTATGATTCTTTATTTATTTCTCTTCTTTATAAAAATGTCTATAATAATATTTTTTTTTATGTAATAAATTCTTTAATGCATGTTATTTTAATAAGATGTATTATTATACTGTTTTGTAAAAATAAGTCCACCTGAGTTTCTTACTGGTTCTTCTCAGGAACGGTGTAGGGTTTGAACCAGTAGTAGATTTTTTTCTCTCTCTTGATAATGTCAGACGATTCGAAAATGCTTATTAATAAGCTTACTTGAATAAAGAATAGTTTGACTTTGATATTCTATTCAGGTGGTGAAACACCAAGAGTTCCTGTCTCTCCAAGTGGATCAGCTGGCGAGCTTGCTCAAATCTGATGATCTCAATGTAGTTACTGAAGAAAATGTCTTCGAGAGCCTGATGACCTGGGTGCAGCATGACAGCAAACGGGAACAGCATTTGCCAACATTGCTCAAGTTGATCAAGCTACCGCTATTATCCTCTGAGGTAAGGTTATACCACATTAAACTACACCACACACTTTGATAAATGTATACCATCCCTTCCTCGTAAAATAAGATAATCGCAAAACATGACAATCTCAAAACATGATAATCGCAAAACATGACAATAGCTATAAAAAAAAAAAAAATCTATAAAATATAAAATATCTTGGGACATCTTACACAAATCGACCTAGTCCCACGGTAAGCTTAATTAAGGCTTGTGATGTGGGTACCAAGCGACGATATATATAATAGATAGATACATATAGATACTTAAATACATAGACAACCATGACCAAGGAACAAATATTTGTGATAAATAAATACACAAATAATGCCCTCGCCGGGATTCGAACCCGGAACCTCCAGCTTCGTAGGCAGGGTCACTACCAACTAGGCTACAGA
>JALPQI010006458.1:0-71425 GCA_025490895.1 Thaumatotibia leucotreta
CACTGACATTGTTTTGGAATTCACTTCTTCAATATATAACAAACCTCTTTTTATGCTGCTCATTATACGAAAAAATTTAAAATACAAATATAGAATGCCTGTAAACATACAAAACTACTATATATGCACTTCCATGCTCTCGTTAATTTATCTATACATCGTTCTACGGTCACAAGTGTCACAACTTGATGTCCGATTGTATTTACTTACAGCGTACGGACACAACAATGACCGACGACTCTGATCCGATTTGCCTGCGGCAGACCTTTCCGTGCATTTTGCAGCGCAACTCTTCACTTCTCACAGCTTGGAACTGGCTCGTGGCTTGTTTGATATTAATCGTGTGCATTGTAAGTGATTTACGACCGAAACATTACGAGTTTTTTGATGTTACGAAAAATTAGTAATTATTTGAGTTTGAAAGAATATTATTCATTAATTGAGTTCTTCCTCAAATTATAAAAAATTCAAATTATAAAAACTTCCTCAAATTATAGAAAATTCAAAGATGAACTCAATTTAATTCCGACTAGACTGAGAAAATTCACTTAGCCCTATACATTTCTCTATTTATTCAATTTTTACCACTAAGTATTTAGATAAACTTAAGTTGATTAGAAGGCTCATGCAAAATTATCTTATTATTTTGCACAGGTATATCCGTACTATATCATCTACAGGAAGACCGTGCCTCTGGAGTTTAGATTCTTCGATGTCATGGTGGTCACCGTGTACGTGTTGGACATGCTCGCTTACCTGTCCACCGGGAGTCACGTTGAAGAAGGTGCGCCTTTCGTTTGTATCCTTACCAGTTAAAATCCAAGTAGCGACAAGGATATGATATATGTACATACATATATCACCTAGTATGTTAATGTGAATGGCGGCCACGTACCGGAAGGCGTAGCGTGGGTAGGCCCCCCACAAGGTGGACCGATGACCTGGTGAAGGTCGCAGGAGTCCGCTGGATGCGGGTGGCGCAGGACCGGTCATTGTGGCAATCTTTGGGGGAGGCCTATGTTCAGCAGTGGACGTCTTTCGGCTGATATGATGATGATAATGATGTTAATATGAAAAATATTATCGCTAGATCATTTCTTAGTAGTAAGCCGCCTACGTGGGCTACCCTAGATCATAATTAGTATCTACACACATTATCGGATATAATATAAACAATATCAAATTTAATGTTCGACGTTTGAATATGATGGGTTCATTTATTTTTAATCGTACTTCAAGAGGATAATATGCCCGCAGAGTTTGTTTGCAACTCTTGTATAATTATTAATTATTGTTTCTCATATTTCAATAGCCCCACCTATTTGCAGGTTTACCTATAACGTTCATGGAGACAGCTTCAATGCAAGCACAGTCTATGTGGTTCCTGTTGGACGTACTAGCCACAGCACCCATACTTTTGTTCGTTGGCAAGGGAGAATTCGCCGGCATGAACAGGCTCCTCAGGTTCCACAAGGTAATTCGAAAAGCTTTGATACTTGCACTTCATTCCAGTAGCGAACATGTTTCGGTTTCGTTTCTTAAGTTATTATTATTAAGTACGTGAGATATAGTTGCAGGATTATTTTTCTGCGTTATTATTTCGTGTTTATTTTCATATCAGCAAATATGTTACAAGAGATGTCCCTTTACTTATTTATTAAGAAAAAAACTGTAATTTACAGACATGTAAATACATTATGTAATATTTGTTTAATAGCTTTAGACCTACAGTTCCCTTAATCATTAACCCTTAATTTGGCAGAGATTTGAAACACAGATATTGATATATATTTTTTTTAAAACGATTAATTGTACCTTCAGAAACATGCAAAAAATAAAAATAAAAATCTGAGTTTTCCGGATCTTGAGAAAAACAATGTCCGCTACACCGGACACTGCCAAATTTATGGAACATAATCGATTAATTGAGATGTTCGGCTAGACGGACGTTGCCAAAGAAATAAAAAAATATTTAGACAGGAAACATATATTTCAAAATTCAAATATAAATATTATTTTGTGTGAAAATTTCGTACACAATTTCTGGGGTTCTTTCCTGTAACAAAACATAATCTGGTATCGCATTTAATATAGTAAACTACTGTTTTTTTTGTTGCAATACATACAGCGACCCTCTGATTTGGTGCTCATGAAATGCCCAATATTATCATAACGCACAAAGTCAGCTGGGCGAGCTATAACTGGCCTTTTGACAGTGCATTCTTCAGTTTTTGCACGATGTTCTGACCTGTTAACCTTAGTCAGGGCTGTATATAAATCTAGTCGGAAGGCTTTTAGAGGTTTTGATTGTATATTTTTTGAGTGACAGTTTTTCTTGTACAAGATCCACCCATTATTTATACATATGTCAAGAATTTGTGTAAAGATATTCAAGTACCACCTTCGGTATTATGTAAATGGTATTCTGTAAAGCGATATTAGCATATCTGCTAAATCTACACCACCGTCGTTTATTATATCATCGTTTTATTATATTATTAACTTTGACCATATTAGGGCAGTCAACGTCTACTTTAGCTTTTGCAATTTTGCAATAGCGTTTGATTTTTTGTACCGGTTGGGAGTCAGTATAGGAACTTATGAAGGTAACACATTTGTTATCATGCCAACGCAGTACTGCCAATTTGTTGGTATTGCAGCACCTCGCTAATAAGCTTTTCATCCGCCCCTCGCAATCGGTTACGGCGAATAGTTCCTAAAGAGAATATGCCGTATTTTTCACGCAAAATGTAGACCAACTCCGGCGATGCAAAAAAATTGTCAAAACACACAGTTGCCGGCTTATTTTTTATTGACTGACAAAGAGCCAACACTATTTGAGCACCAAAACCTAAAGTTGCTTCATCGTCGGTGAAACTATGAAAACGGAATGTGTCTTCTCCGGCGTACAATATAAAGTCATATATCATGCCACTTACGCCAGCACGAACGAAATTTTTGAAACCCCACTTATTCGGCTTATCTTTAATATATTGTCTTCGTTTACCAGCTTTCTTGCCTTTATATTATGGAATCATCATCTCGTCCACACTAAATGTTTTCTCAGTTTCTTGAGCACGACAATTTTTCTTAACTTCTTCAACAAGGGGCCGAATTTTATAGTATCTGTCTGAAGTTTCAAAATTACTATCAGCAAAATGTAAATATCGACGGAGCTGTTGATATCTTTTAAAAGTCATAATCATAAGATCGGCTATTGGTGCGTATCTTAACTGTCTAGACCAGTAGTCTAAATATGACGGCATCACAACGATCCCCATCATAACTTTTATTGCCAAAAAGTCACGAAATTCGTTTACAGTCAAGTCAATAGATCTTCCGGATCGTTGCACTGAAAATTTGTTTGCTTCAGTAACAATATGTAACAAAATTTCTTCAGAAAAAAATGTTTGAAAATATTGAAGCACTAAACTTTGATCTAAATCCTCATATTGGTCATCGTCATTTGTAGTTTCCATCTTGGCTTTATGTTGGAAAAGCGATCGCCGCCATGTATACTCCAGTGAAAATTTCTTGACAACTCTTTGCTTTTTACTAACAATTAAGACAACCTAACGTCTTAATCGAGTTTTTCGCGTTATACTGTTGTAGGTAACGACGGGATTGACGAAATAGATGGAATATCAGTATAATTTTCCTGATAAATAACTTACTGCATAATAGGTGTCAATGGAACATTGAATCTGAATCAGAATATTTATTTGTATAAACATAGGTGGTAACATTTCGATTAAATTTGGAGCACTATGTTTTACCCACAAAATGCGGGTGCACAAATGTAATGCTTACAAAACTAACGTGCTACATGGGCTGCCAGCCATCCTGCGCAAATCGTCGCTGCACCTTGCCTGAGGGCGTCCTACACTCACTACGCTTGCCGAGACGCGATCTGCACTCGAGAACTCGTTAAGCCAGTCGGTTCTACGGATAATATGGCCAGCCCACTGCCACTTCAGCTTGCTAACACGGTGGGCTAAGTCGATCACTTTGGTTCTCTGCCGGATAACCTCATTTCTGATTCGATCCCGTAAAGAGACGTCGAGCATTGCCCTTTCCATAGCTTGTTGAGTGACCTTGAACTTGTGGACCAGCCGTACCGTCAGTGTCCACGTTTCGGCTCCGTACGTCATGACGGTAGGAGGCACTGATTGAAGACTTTTGTCTTCAGACACTGTGGGATCGACGATGTGAAGAATATAATATAATGAAAAAACACACAGCTACTAATACCTAGGATTATAAGCCTAAAAGTGGTCCAATGAGACCTACGTTACGACTTACAAGCAAGTGTGTTGAAAAAAGCATTACAGTTGGGAATCAGTAGACGTGAAATCTAGAGAATATGGAATCTGTAGACATAGGAATCAATCAGTAATATTGAAAATCTGTAGACATGGGAAACCGTAATGTTGGAATATTAAAGTATTGGGATTCTGTAGGTTTATAAATTGTAGTATTGGGAATGTGTAGACTTGGAATTCTGTAAAAGAAATCTGTACAATTGGAAAGATTTCTGCCCAAGTAATGTATTTTTTTCGTAGGTGCGTATCGATATCTGAAAATCTGCAATCCAGAAATGCTGCGCATACAATCTTTTCGGTTAGAGGGAACCGCTTGTCGATATTCGCAAGCATATTGTTGTTTAATGTCAATATGATCAGCATGGCGCGTAATTTAAATGATTTTATTCCGTATAATTATTGTCGCGGCGTGAATTTTGAAAACTTCGGCGGCGGCGGCGGCGTGGGTCCCGCGGCGCGGCGCGGCGCCGCCGTGCCGGCGTGGCGCACACCTCTAATCACATCCACCACAAGCGTGAAGGAAAAGGATGTTGGTGGCTGCAGCTTCTTTGAATTTACAGCTCATTGAGGAATAAAGTCTTTCGACGTTTTGCCTTTACACCTGTATATTTTTTGGAAGTTAAATTTTTAACCGCCTGTATCTTTGTATCTATAAGACGTATAGAAAAGCTATTAAACTTGAAATTTTATTAACTTTATACTTCCCATAAACATTTTTGTCACAAAGTCAACAGTTGAGGTTTTATTTCAAAAATATCACATTGGAGCCTCTTTAATTCAAGATGGCGACTGACGCTCCGGCCCCCCAAGGTCACAAACTTACATTTATGATAGTTAGTCTATACTTAAGCAATACAAATTAAAAAAACTAACCCCCCACCTTTTGCACGGCAAAGCCCCATTTTTGCCTCAAATGACTGAATTAATTTTAAGAAACGCAAAGACAATATTAAAATTTCATTGCATGTTTGAGAAAAATATTTTTATTATTAATTCAGTACCAAAAAAGGAGTCCAGAGTAATCAAATTTGTTGCTATTCGTACTCGCGGTAATATTTAAATTATTATTATTTATTGGGATGATTTTGACGAATCCGAGCGGTTGAAACGCTCCTAGGAGAATCACGATTGAACCTGAATGTTGTAACGATTGCAATTATTTTCTATTGATCTTGGAAACTAAATCTTATCTTGTATGTGATTAGAATATTTTTATATCCGTGGACTCTCCAAAATGTATTTAATTTTATTCTAAGGCGTTACTGAACTAAAACTTCACTCGTATTATAATATGTATTGTGTGACTAATCGTTACTTGTCCAGGTAATCAGCATGATCCAAAGTCTGGAAGAAGAGTACGTATCCCACACTAAAGTGATTCGCTACTTCATATGCACTCTGTTTCTGATCTTCACGTGCTACTTCCTCGCAGCGCTGCAGCAAGCCATCGTCTGTTACAGGTACAAATGCCAAATAATTTACTGATCGTAATCATGCTCATCAGTTCACAGAAAAGCTTTTAACAGACGAGGTGTTTCAAATTAAGTTTTTACTAGTCCCTTGTCTTAACGCGTAGTAATTTAGGGCTTACGTTTTTAATATTCAGTCAGCTGCGGCCCATTGAAAAATATTGGGCTAACGTGAAACAAAAGCTTTTAAAATATAAAACCAATGCATCCGTCAGTCGACGACTTCAACCGGAAGTGGAACGAAGCGTCGAAACTGATAACAGATGCAGATGTACAGGTCTTGATGGCAGGAGTGAAGAGTAAACTAAGAAGATTCTGGATGAATAAAAATTAAAAAAAAACACACACATGATTTTGGATATTTAATGCCTCTTAAATAACAATACGTTTAAAACTTTGGTAATTTCTTTTAATTTACCTAATTTTGATGTTAATTAATAAGCGACATTTTTTCTGGGACGGGCTTTATGTAAAAAATTGATAATGTGTCGAATCTATGATATTATAACTTGAAAATAACTAAACAGATTGGCTTAAAATTTGATATGGGATCCATCTAATAACATGGGTCATCATTTAGAGTAGTAGGTACCTACAAACCTACATCATATTGCATTGTGTCATGCAGACAAAGTTGCATGGAACAGGTACGTTATGTACAGTCACCACACGGGATTGTTGAGCCACTGCTCACAACTTGGTCGAATAATACAAATCGGGTTCCGAACTCTTATGAGGCTGGTATCACGAGTTCGGCCGAACTCTGCTGACCAATGGGGCGGTCGTTGCTACGGTTAGCCAATGACCGCTCGCGTATTCTTCAAAAGGTGACATTACCATGGTTACGTAATAACATAAATGTACAAAATTGTTCGCTATTTTTCCGGAAGCTGACGTTACTATAGTTACGTTATAACATCCGCTTTAGACCTGGAGACGTCAATCTAACTTCAGAGCCCTGATGGTAATTTCGTTCACTTTCCTTTTAACGGCTGTCATTGACAGGTATTTTTTCAAAGTTAGAATTTCAGTCAGAAACTGTCAAGTTTCTATTATACATTTTTATGACTACTGACAGATTATGGGTAGATTGTCAAAGGTTAAAATATATATTGCCATATATTTCTACAAAGGTTACATTACATAAGTTTTCAACTAACGTCAACTGAGCTGTAACGAATGATAATAAAGACAGCAATAGCATTTGTCTCTGTCAATGGAAAAAATAATTTAAAATTGCTCGATAACATGCCTATTTATATAAAATAAATATGAATGGAAAAAATACGTCGCCTATTAATATCAGATAAATCATGGCTTCCGATTTGAAGCAAATACGAATAAATTACTAAACGGTTTTAGACAAATCTATGAAGAACTGTCGTTATCCAGTTTCCTCTAGGAACAACGACATCTAGCGTCTAATAATGGCCAATGACTAATCCTTAATTCTCGTAGACGAAGAAATTTTTATTATTTCAACTAGTTTTGACACACTGAAATTTTGACGCAACAAAGATTCGTATTTGAGTGACATATCATCGGGGAACATCGGTCATGTCGCGATCGTGCCTACTAACGAAAAATACCGAACCCATAATATTACACGACCAAATTGCATCCATTGCCAAGTGGCTGAACATTCCCATGTGGTGACTGTACATATATATAATATATTAATTTGGATTGTAATAAATACAGGTAATATAACAAAATAATTTTAAGTTTTAAATATATTACAAGTATCAAGACTGATTTTCGGGGTGCAACTCAGTGATACCATACTCTATATTTTATTAATTTGCCGCCATTTCTCATTCTCATCTTTCAGTTGCCAGACTCTAGCTATGCCAGTGCCTTGAAAAAGTGAAACTTTTATTACATTATCTGTTTATGCTAATTAGTCTTCTGGCAGTAATTATTGTCATTTAATATAATAAATAAATAAATATCTTGGGACATCTTATACAAATCGACCAGTCCCATGGTAAGCTCAATTCAGGCTTGTGATGTGGGTACCAGGCGACGATATACAGTGTTTTTTTTAAGTGGGACAGTATGGGAAAATCGGAAACTATGGAAGATACAAGGAAGCTGTCTTAGGAGACATTAGGTATTTTCTTGAGATAACAATTTTGGCATTTTCAAAATTTTGTTCAAGTGCGAGTTGTACCTAAAAATTAATAATATTGATAAGAAAATATTTTGACGCAGATCGACGTGATTTCATGCGTAGACAATGTTATTGTATTGGATAAAAAAAATCTGAACAGCAGAAGTTAGTCAAATTTAAGAAAACCCGTTCTCATATTACATCCACTGTGAAGTGTACCACCTACTGCAAGGTCAATATTTAAAAAAGTATTACTTACACTTTCCGAACACGACATTTGTATTTGGAACGGTTTATTTAAGTTCAAAAGGATTTTAATAAGTTGAATGACCATTGAGTACCTACCTATCTATTAGTATTTTGAATTTCGTTGGATATTTTCATTATTATTTTCTTTATGAGCTCGCGACATGTAACTAATTAAATAGATACTTAAATATACACGGTGCCCATGAGGAAGGGGAAAAAAATCAACAGCGGATTTCTGACCAAAATTGAAGTTAAAAATGTTATATGAAGTTTTCTGGATTGAGTCTATTTTAGGAGAAAATTATATTTTTTCCTAAACCCGTTTTAGCCCGTTACGCTATGATAAACGCATTTTAGGAAACGATTTTGTTACCATGTTGTCCTAGTCCTGTCACACTTAATTGACAGACATCAAATGAACAAACAAAATCTTTAATTACCTAGCAAATATAAAAAAAAATTTATAGTGCATTTTTCGCGATAGTTTCATTAATAAAATCCTTTTTTTTGTGTATTGAGGCATTCAAAACATCAAAAAAACTTATAAAAAAATTTTTTTTTGCAGATTTGACCAAAACTCACTTAACATTTTTTGCTTCTTTTAGTCTCAGGAATATGCTGTTAAAATTTTTCCCTTTCCTCACGGGCACCTTGTATAGACTGCTACGACCAAGGAACAAACATTCGCGATAAATAAATTACACAAAGAATGCCCTCGCCGGAATTCGAACCCGGAACCTCCAGCTTCGTAGGCAGGGTCACTACCAACTAGGCTACGGAGGCTGACCACCCAATATAGGAGGACTAATTACCGTGACAGATAATGTAATAAAAGTTTCACTTTATTCCCATAGTAAATGTAGGAAAACAGTTTTTCTTAACTTTTGCCTCTGTTGTACATTGCCGTAACTTGACCCCTAAATTTGTCAAAAATTTCCATTTTCTCGCACTCTGTACATCAAATTTGCCAATTTTCATAAATTTGAATTCGAGGGAAGGTCTTCTAAGACCGTTTTTGCGTAGCTACTCTGGATCTGATAGCTGCCCTCACTGACCCACAAAATAATTTCCACCCTGTATTAGTATTTAGCTTAGTCGCCATCATATACCTACATGAGAGCGGACAAGGTGGCCATAATTGCTATAAATATCGTAACTATACGACGTACAGCATTTGTTGTCTTGTCCGTGATAATTAAAAAGTAAAAATGGATAACACATTGTTCATTACGCGCGTACTTACTCTTGTGTACCTATATGTCCATGTGATGATGCATGGCTTGTGGTTTACAGATACGGCTTTTGCGTGGTTGACAGCCTCACCCAATCGCCGTACTTGAAGGAAGCGCCCCCGGACGACGAACACGTCGCGGAAAGTTTATGGTTGAGTCTCTATTCCGCAACGTCCTTGCTTACTTTTACCAGTAAGTCATTCATTTATTATCGATATCTAAAATAACACACTTGGAGCATTCCACTGCATTGTCTACCATTGTCCCTCTTAGATACGCATGATTTGGAGTATACATATTTCAGTTTATAACTTTTCTATGTAAGTTACCTACTAGATGCATACCTGGCTTCGCTCGGGTAAATTAAATCCCTTCAAAAACATATCGTCAGTTGTATTATGAATTAACGTAACCACCAAATGACGACTTTTCAGGAGAGCCAAAAAACGATTTGACTAATCATAAAGTATGTTGTAACTTTTTGGTTACTTATGGTAATGTAATGTTGTGTATCTCATTTGTCTTGTATTTGTGAGATCTATTTGATAATTAGTAATTCACTTTGACCACTGCTATAATTAAGAAAATAGGTGGTGCTTACGTTAAGTTTAAAAAAAAAATGGAGTTACGTCTCGATTTTTATGAAGAAAATTAAAATCAATTTTCGAAATTTAAGGTAACTCACAAAAAAAAGGCAATGCATAACGTAAGTCATACCATTTACAGAATATGGACTTACACTACAAGAAGTTTATTATTGAACATTCACACCTATTCCGTTGCCATAAGGTTGAATTTATGAAAAAAATGTTGAGGAAATTTAATAACAAAACAGCTAATAAGTATGAAAAGCAGTTTAATCAAAATCTTGCAAACTAAACCAAACAAAAAAATAGTGTTCTCAATCTGTAACAATAACCTGAATCTTATTTAGGTTTTTAATTATGTATTGTCTTAAAAACTAAAAAAAAACATACACAAGGTAGTGACGGTGGCAGTAAATCGCCATTGTTCGATTTTCATTTTATGTGACAGCCTAATCAACTACCTTTTATTTGAAAAATATGTTTCCTAATGCCGTAAATAATCATTTTTGAAAAGATAATCATCGTTCATCTCAAAACGTCGCAAAGTTATCACTTTTAATACTGGTAATTAAGTAACAATGTAATTTAGTGACAAAATTACGAATTCAAATCAAAATTATTTATGCAATAACGAATTCACGTGAGATCATTTTACTCACTAAACAATGTAACTTGCAATCAAACTTGCGTACAATAATCAAAATTATTTATGAAATAATGAATGCACATGAGATCATCTTACTTACTAAACAACTTAACTTTCAAACGGACTTGCGTATTGGTAAAAATCAAAATTATTAATGAAATTATGAATGCACATGACATTATGTGTCATACTTCCTGGCGGTGACATGGTGTCGTACAGTATTCAAACTAACATCAAAAAAATGTACATGAAATGTACGAAATTGTACGCTAATTAAAAAAAAAATGTACTACACGTACGAGACGAGAAAACGGTGTTAATCCGTCACCGCTAGGAAGCATACTTCCTGGCGGGGACTATTTATTTTGTTATGTTGCGGCCGAGTTTTCAATGGGCATGTCAATTAAAAAATATGTACGAAAATTATACGTTACTAATATAACGAATTATACTTAGTATTATTCCTATTTCCTATATCCTAGCGCACAGAAGTTATTTACAATGATAATTTATCAATTATTGGGAAACAGTTTATGTACAATCGACAAAAAAGTCTCCTTTACAGCTCACAAGTGCAAACACGCTGCAAACACGTGCAAACACGTGCAAACGTGCACGTGCAAACACGCTCATGCTGTCGTGTCACGCGACAGCATGAGCGTTCGTTGCAACCGAGTTTCTATGTGTATCGCACATCCGTGGTAAGATGTTTGCACTTGTGAGCGGTAAAGGACACTTTTTTGTCGACTGTACCTACTGCACAATGTAATAATAGTTATGTACATGCATAAATATGTGTGACGACGATTACATGCCACTTATTGATGTATATAATTGATCAAACACGTTAAATAAATCAAGTTCCATTGAAATGATTTTAGTACCAAATTAAAGCACCTATAAGATAGATCTACCTAAAAACGCTTTAGTACCAGAACGTACATTTTTCGTACATATTTTCTCATTGACATGCCCATTGAAAACTCGGCCGCAACATAACAAAATAAATAACCCCCGCCAGGAAGTATGCTACCTAGCGGTGACGGATTAACACCATTTTCTCGTCTCGTACGTGTAGTACAATTTTTTTTTAACTAGCGTACAATTTCGTACATTTCATGTAAATTTTATTGATGTTAGTTTGAATACTGTACGACACCATGTCACCGCCAGGAAGTATGACACGACATTATATTACTTACGAAAGAATGTAACTTCTAAACAAAATTGCGTACAAAAATCAAAAGCACATAAGATCATCTTACATTAATTGACTACAGTAAAACATAACCACCTCCTTATTCATTGTAAGGTGATATAAGTTTTATCTAAAACATAATAAAGTTTAATCTATAAAGTCTTAATTCTCTGGAGATCAGCTTCTTTGCTATAAAACAATACAATTTTTAGGTATATCTTATGACCTATTTCTTACTTTTTTTGCCACCTTTGTTAATCACGGTTTTCATTGCAGCCTGAGTCGTTGTTTTTCTTCTTTTTTACTTCCCTTCGTTGCTAGGCCCGTGTTCACAGTAGACTTATTTTTTCTTTGATATTTCCGTCTAGTTCCGTTAACTTCACTGTTTTGTTCTCCGATCTGATCATTGTCACCATCTTTAATACTCTCAGCCTTATTTCTTTTTTGGTATTTACGTTTAGCTCTATTCACTTCTCCAGTTGGTTGTGTGATCTTACCAGTTTCACCATCCACACGAGTCTCCTCATTGTTTGTGCCCTCATTGTTTTGTATGATGTCATCTAAATAGTCAATTTTATCTTCATACGGTAGTTGTAAATAATCCTGGACGAACTGTTTAGGTATTACCTCTTCGTCACACAGTTTTTTAAGGTCCTTATATTTTTTTTTTAGAAATTGGTAGTCGCTGTGAGTAAAGTTTTTTCAGAATATTTGATTGAACTTCAACCGTGGTGCGTACATTTGACTTTCCTTTTCCTCTCCCTTTTCCTTTTCCTGATACCTGCATTTTTTCTTGTCCCAACTGGATTTGTAAACGTCTCCATCGGCCTTCATAGTGTATTTCACTTCCATTTCATTAACATTTGGTTTTTTGAACGTAGCAATCCTTATATCTATTAGTCTCAACTGCGGGTCCGAAATAGTTTTTGGAGTAAATACTTGTTGCGCTAATTCTTCCCAATTTATGAAATCTGTGTGGTCCAAGGTATTTACTTTATAAGGACGTGGCGATTTTCGTGCCGCGAGCATGAAAGTTGACCATTGTACTGGGCTCCATACAATAAGATTACGCACCTCTCGTTCTATAACGCTATGCATGGAATCTACTGCCATATACGTGTGCCCGGGCAGAAGATAGTTTATCTGCACAGATTTAACATTTTCTTTGTTTTTATTTAGACCTGAGCAAGAGTCACAATAGAGAATAACATATTTGATCCCCCTTTTATCAAGGTCTAGAAGATATTTATATAAGCAGGTGCCAATCTCGTAGCTGCCTCTTTTGCCATCACTTTCTCCCCACGTGTAACAAAATCCATCTTGACTGTTTGATTCATAGACAGTCAAATTATAAACCGCATACTTTCGGCTGTAGTACAAAAGCATACTCTTACCATGGGGAGTGTTTAGTACTTTTTGTAGATCAAAACTGGCCAACACGGTCGAATTATCATTGCACAACATATTTCGATGTATTTCATTTCGTTCGTAGCAAGCATTTTTTTCTTCGAGGTGGTTTTGATATTTATAGGTTTCTTTTTCATTTAATACATTTTTATTATTTTCATATTTCACGCAAAGCTTGCATTTGTCCTTTTTTCGGACGTGAAAAGTTATATTGTACTCTTCAAACAGGTTTCTAAACAGGCGCTCACTGAGATATGTAGCTTGTTTTTCCTTGCAATATCTTACGTATAGGCGGTATAGATTCGACACGCATTTGAAATCTTGAGATATATAAAGTTTTTCCGATTGCAGTCGATTATAATGAGACGGCAATACTGGTAAATTTTCTATGTACTTCTTAGCCTGGTTTTGGGTCTCTTCATTGTATTTGTTAACCGTATGACGAATTCGATTATCTGTTTGAGATATACCCTCAGCACTAGGGCCTGCTCCCGGTTCTCTCAGTACCGGGAATTTCCCGGTACTCCCGGTACCGAGAGAACCGGTACTGAAGATAATGTCCCGGTTCTTTCCCGGTTCTATGTTAAATAATCAAGATACGTGTTTTTCCAGATCTGTGTTGTGTATTAACAAATATAGAGATTATGTTTTTAACTCTTATGTAGCTGTGATCGTGTAAAGCGATTTATATTTAAGGTAAAACATTTATACATAATACAATTAATACATAAAATTGATAAAATCTATAGGTATATTACACTTGCTGTAGTCCTATCCACAAAAAAAGCTATCTTTGAATTATGACATTTTGATGTTGACTGGACTGATGTATACCAATAATAATAATATCAAATTTGATTGTTTATTTATACCTAGGGGCTATATTATTTCTTGTTCAGATCATCAGATCAGCAAAACAAACATGTATTGCAAGAAATTAGCAGATTTCATGCAAAACAAACATAACTCACTGTATAACAAGAATATAACTCTGGCACATTTTATGGATTTAAATATTATTCTAAATGCAAATACGATCGTTTTGTTTTTTGAGACGTACAAATTGCGATGTAGGTACATTTCAGTATCTAAACTGCCACATTCCGTATTGCGTTGCCATTGTTTATAAATAATACATGCACATTTATTTAATTCAAAACAGCCACTTGTACAAATATGACACCTGAGCACTGTTATTGATGGACTCGAATATATTTTTAATTCAAAAAGTTTGCAAATCCAAATACGGCAGTTTTGTTGTAGGAAAAATCCAATTTAAGACGATACAATTTTAAAATGTAAACCGCCACATTCCGTATTGTGACTCCTTTTTATATAAAGGAACACAATATTTACATATTTATTTTATTCAAAACGGCCACATATACAATTATGGCAGTTTTCCTAATAACATTCTTAACATAATCACTTCTTTTTTGGCTTTATGGCACTTTTTACCAAAAATGTCATGCGTTTTGGTCAACGGTCGAGTCGCAACTGACAAAATGGTGGTTTAGGACTGAAGTTAGTAACAAAAGTGTGATAGTGCCAAAAAACCTGCATAATTTTCATACTTTCTAACGACAAATCGACAGGTGTCTTAGTGCCACGTAAAATATTAGTGTTTATAATGTCGTTATTGCAATAAAATATTTTTTCATGGTTTTTAGTTGTGTCGCTTTTGTCTTTAATGGACAATATATAGTTTGTGAGTTTTGTGACATTTTCATAAAGGTACAACATTGTCACTTAAGCACAAGGACGCTCTAATTCGTATAAAAATACGAGCGAATTTCGTCCATATGGTACGCGACCTTTAACTTGAAAACGTCACATTTAATACTATATAAGCGCTGCATTACGGTTTATTTATGTTTCTTTATTCAATAAGCAATTTAGTAATAAAGTCATTAAGTCATACGCCGAATGAAGAACCGGACAGAACCGGGAGTCCCGGTACTGGTACCGCTCGGTACCGGGAAATGAAAATGTCAGTACCGGCCCCGGTACTGCAGGCCCTACTCAGCACAGTGAGACAAATTGTACAACATAAATGTCTGTGAAACATCCAATGTATATCTAATGAACTGCTGACATACCTGTCTTCTGCCTTCACCTTCATTAATGTAATAATTGATTGTTTTGTCACGTCTACTTATGGGGAATTCAGTGCGTTTACGTATAATTGAAATTGGAGTAGCACATTGCACTATCCACTCCCTTTTTCTTTGGTCGTCTAAACTCCAAAAAAAATCGAACAAAGCCTGTCGTCTTTCCTCAGTAGTACGGTCAAATCGTATATTAAACTCGCAAAACATGTAGTAAAGCTGCATTTTTGGTATGTTGTTTAGACACTATAGGACACTATAAAACCACATTTTGCAAGCAAAAAAAGTTGTGCTAGTTACGTAGTACGTGAAAAACTGCGAAATTTACGGTCATTTTTCAGTTTCTGATTTTTATTAAAAAAACCTTACGTTTTTTGACATTATATGTTAGGAAGCGTTTAAAGATTAATAAATTTCCAACAAGTTGAGCTAACATGTATTACCGTAGGTTTTATAGTTTTACGGCCTTATTCATAAAAAATTACGCGCCCGCTGATGGGTCGTTGTTGACCGGATGGCTAAAAACGTTATTCATAAACGTTCAATAGCGCTATTCAGCCGCTCAAACCTACTATAAATCCCCCGAAAGTTATAGAGCCGAGGACCCTTCTATAACGGTCTTATAACTTCTTATTTAACAAGATGGCTGCCAAAATTTTGATCAGCTGATTTTTGACAGGTGCATAACCATGCGTTTAAAGTAGGCAGAAGAGAAAAGATAAAGGTATGAAAGTCTGATTTGGTGTATAGTTTTTTATATCGTCTATTCATCTGATTATTATTAAATATGTATCCAGAGATACTTAATTATTTTTAGATAGGTATTTAAAATAAATATCCGATGATTTATTGTAAGTAGTTACGCAGTTTCGATTTTCTCTACATGCAACATTACACGAATCAGAAATGGTGGGAAAACTAATCTAAAACTTTTTAATTTAAAATTTTGTTGATAGTTTTTCAACCATTTCAACTTCAACGTCAATACGCAGTGAGACTCCATCATGCAGGCCTTAAACGCTATTGATGCCATAAATAATTTGTGTAATCCGCCGCGGCGTCCAAAAATATATAACATAAGGGCAGATCCCATTGAGGATCTGCCCGATCTTGAATTTAGGCGGCGATACCGCTTTAATAAGGCGACTGTTTTGTATATAGTAGAGTTGGTGAAAGAAGACCTGAAGAAAGATCGCAGAGGAGCTGGCCTCACACCAGAACTTCAGGTTCTAACTGCAATTAGGTGTTGGGGTCGCAAGGAAGTAAATATTTATTTATTACTTACCCGTACTACTAACTGCCCATACCTAGGTACTAACTAGCCATACAATTATGTTTCGTTATCTGACCGTCATCGCAAGTACCTAATCATAAAGCTAACTGTTTTGATTAGTTACCCAGGTAAAAGAATACGTAGTAAGTACCTAATAATTTCAGGTTCAAGATGATTTTTTGTTATTTTGATTCATTTTGAGAGGTCAGGCAAATAATATAATTATTTGAGATAAAAGTAAGTAACAAGGAATTAGGAAATATTTGCGAATTCCCACCAGACAGCTGTCAAACTTTTTTTTAATTTGCGTGAGACCACATTTTTGTCTATGATTTTGTCAAGGCGCCAACATAACGCGTCTAATCCGTTCAACAGCGGCTCAACAGCTATCGGAGAGATATTGAGCGTTTATGAATAACACTTCTTATAAACCGTTCAACAAGACTTATCGGCTCGATAACTATTGGGCCCCTCAAACCTTCAACAAGGAATTTTTATGAATAAGGCCGTTAGAGATTTGCGACTTCTTAAAAGTACTCTTTTTTGTAAACTAACGCTATTTTGAGTTTTCCTAACGATTTCGGCTTAATATCGCCTCACCTAATTATGCTACGAAAAACATGCAATAATGACCTTTTAGCGCACTTAATATTCTTTCGTTAAAGGGTAAAATCATGTCAGCAAACTTTGTAATTGAAAATAAAAACGCGTAATTCAAAAAGCAGTAGGCCCGCTATCTAAGTTTTTCATACAAATCGCAAGTCGTGTTGCAAAGCTGCAATTTTAGTATATTATATAGGCCCTATAAGGACGTACAAAAATGTATATTACAAGAAATACAAAAAAACAATTTCGGCATAAGAAGAAAAAAACTGAAAAATTATTGGACTTCTTTTACTTTTTGACGTTTAATTAAGAAACTATTATCTTTTTGATACTAATTGCTACAAAACTTAAAAAGAATATTAAATTTGAAAGGATTTGAGCTACCTTGCATTACCCTAAATTATATAGATTTAGAGATACGACATTTCAAAATGTGCCCTTCATTAAGTTAAGAAAATAAATGCATGTTTTGAAGCCTCGTATACCCCCAACTATAAGACTTACAGTAATTGTTATCGGCTCAATTTGTTCCAAATTTAATGTAGTTGTTATCTACAATTACTTTTTTTTCTTAGCGCGAATGTTTTGCCAATATTTAGTGAATAGCTTTAACGTAACCTAAAATTTGTTTAATTTTTGATAAAACAGCACTTTATGAAATGTCGTATCTCAAAATATATATAGCTTACGGTGATGCAACGTAGCTCAAATCCTTTCAAATTTAATGTTCTTTCTTAGTTTTATAGCAATTAATATCAAAAAGATAATAGATTTTTAGTTAAACGTCAAAAACTAAAAAAAGTCCGATTTTTTTTCCGTTTTTTACGTCCTATGCCCAAACTATTATTTTGTTTTTCTTTTAATATGCATTTTCGTATATATCTATAAGGCCTTTATAATATAACAAAATTGCAGCTTTGCAACTCGACTTGCGAATTGTATGAAAAACTTAGATAGCGGGCCTCCTGCCTTATGAATTTCGCGTTTATACTTTCAACTGCAAAGTTCACTGACCTAATTTTACCCTTAAATTAAAGAATATTAAGTGCGCTATAAGGTCATTATGGCATGTTTTTCGTAGCATAATTAGGTGAGGCGATATTAAGCCGAAAATGTTAGCAAAACACAAAATTTTATCTAGTTTACAAAAAGGAGTACTTTTTAAAGTCTCGAATCTCTGAAACTATAAGACCTACGGTAATGCATGTTAGCTCAACTTGTTGGAAATTTATTAGTCTTTAAACGTTTAATAACATATGACATCAAAAAACGTAAGGTTTTTTAAATAACAATCAGAAACTAAAAAATGGCCATAAATTTCGCAGTTTTTCACGTACTACCCAGCTAGCACAACTTTTTTTTGCTTGCAAAATGTGGTTTTATACTGCCCTGTGGTGTCTAAATAACATACCAAAAATGCAGCGATACTACTTGATTTGCGAGTTTAGGGTACATAACATTTTCTTAGGCATTTTTTCTCTTCACAAGGATTCGGTTTCATTTGCTTGGGTTCTTTAATTTTGCCAGATATTGTTTCATAAGATTGACCTTTCGTTTTTAAAAGCTTTCGCTCGTGGTTTTTATTTGCCCGTTTATTTTTTTTTATAGGTAAATTGTGTTCTGATTCTGTCTCATTTCTTTTTGGCCTTTTTTTGCCTTCTTTTTTCTTTCCGGTGAACTATCGATGTCAGTGTCTCTAGGTGACCAACGATCTGAACTTCCACGTGAAAAGTCACTAAGATCTTCTTCTAACTTGTAATCCATGTATGCTCTTCGTTTAGCTTTACGCATAGCTCGATGGGATGTAGGAGTTGTAGTTATCATGGAACTTATTGCTTCGTTGCTATTCATTTCGGTCATTAATAATGTTGGTTCCATATGTTCTGATTGTCGTTCTGAAAATTAAATCAAAAATGTATAAAAAACTACAATACCAAGTAATAAATAATCACAATAAAAATACAAATGAAATACTAAAACTACCGCTAAACTACTGATATTAAATATATTATAAATTATACATACCAACATCAGAGGTGATATTAATTTCATTCGCGTGGGTAGCAATTTCAGTATGAATGACATCTTTTGAACTACAAGACTCGGGTGGCATTTCAAATTCAGTTGGATCGGAAGTATCCAATACTTGTAACTCTCGCAAATCTGACCTAATACTGTTTTCTGGGTTAGTGATGAAACGTGATGCTGAAACATGTGATAAACCATATATTTTTAAACACGATATATTATATGGGATAAAGTGGATAGGTTCATGGTCACCGTCATGGTCTACTTAGATAGCTCAGTAGGCAGATAAATTATAGGTACATACCGTCATCAGAGGTGATATTAATTTCATTCGCGATGGTAGCAATTTCAGTATGAATGACATCTTTTGAACTACACGACTTGGGTGGCATTTCTAATTCAGTTGGATCGGAAGTATCCAATACTTGCAACTCTCGCAAATCTGACCTAATACTGTTTTCTGGGTTAGTGATGAAACGTGATGCTGAAACATGTGATAAAACATATATTTTTAAATACGATATTATTATATGGGATATAGTGGAAAGGTTCGTGGTCACGGTCATGGTCTACTTAGATAGCTGAGTTGGCAGATAAATTATAGGTACATACCGTCATCAGAGGTGATATTCATTTTATTCGTGTGGGTAGCAATTTCAGTATGAATGATATCTTTTGAACTGCAAGGCTCGGATGGCACTTCTTAATCAGTTGGATCGCAAGTATCCAATACTTGCAACTGTCGCAACTCTGAACCAATGCTGTTTTCAGAGTTAGTGATGTATCGTGATGCTGAAATTAGTGATAAGTATATTTTAATATGAGATGAGATATCGTGGAAAGGTTTTTACGATCGTGGTCTAGATAGCTAAGTTGTCAGATAAATTATACATACCGTCATCAGAGGTAACTAAGTGTAGATGTATATATTATAATGACTTAATAAGTACCTACCACTATCTATATCGGCTTTGTCCGGGTGTTTAATAATTAAGTCAGAAAGTATGCGAATTTTATTTGCATTTGCAGTTTCATTACATCCAATACCATCAAACAATGGTGAGTGAATATTTGAGTACCTTTTTTTGCTGTTTGCGGTGCCTCTGACTCGATGTCGTATTTTGACGATGGTGGCACTGAAAATGATAAAGGCACACAATTATTTGTAGGTATATATTTGTCAAAATAATAAACTAATAACATACAACTCATAGGTATGTGTATTAAACATAATCTAAGACCCATGCCATAAACAGAAACACGGAATATACATGGGAAAATTCCTGTAGGGAACCGATAGTAGGTATCGAGGCAATAACATTATAAGTAATTACCATTTGTGTTGTAAGTAGCAGGCTCAACATCACTAGGTGTTTTAAAAAACGAGTGATTCAAGGGAAACTAATAGTTGACGTATTAATTGAACTGCCACTGGGTTCATCATCAGTACTACATAGCACGACATTAAGTTGGCTGCGATGGCTGGTGGTTCTAGTTATTGGAAAAATCTCAGTGTCGCTGTCTTCTATAATATCACTATTTTTATCATCCTCAATTTCGGACTCCTTTTTTCTGAAAGATAAAACAAAAGAGCATTTAATTTCAGTTTCCTACAATATTATTATGAAATATCGTTTACGCATAATTTTCCTTAAACGTTTAAAACTAGTATCATTCGTTAAAGTGAAAACAATTCAGCAGTAAGATTAAAGGAAATGCTAACGTATACTTAATTATATTTCTATAGCCTGTATTATTTATTAATGTAACGACCATTAATGCATCATCATTTTCGTACAAATGTAACGTACGAAAACTCTTAGTTTCAAAACTAACTTTAAAGTGAACGTAACTCACATAACCTACACAGCAATAAATAATTAATTAATGTAAACACCAACAAAAACGGAACCCCTTAAAAAATACACCGAAATAAGATTTGTTTACATGGTAGTTCAAAATAACCGTCCGAAATTAAGGTGCAAGTTACTAAAGTTAAGGAATATTGATAGTTCTACGGAATCTCGTTACTATTAGTACTTAAAATAGTAGTACAGATATTCTATTTCACGAGAGGCCGCACATAGTGTGCCACTAAGAGGGATAGACATAGTCACTTACTACTAAGAAGATACTTGTGTGTGTGGCACTTAGACTTAGCATCTAACACACACACACAAAAAATAGTGGCACAGTGATAAGGACGGACGATTATCGTTCCTTTTCACTTCCACTAGTAAAAAGTTTCATAAGACCATCCCTTTCGTTCTTGCTATTATTATTACGTTGTCAAATTCATATCCATATTCTAAATCCATGCTATTTCACGAAGTCCGTTTGGTTATGAATGTTGTCAGGCGTGCATGTATACAATGCTTTAGTGCGCGTAAGCGCGGGAGCGCTCAGTCACGATCGCGGTTTACTAATGTTTGGCAAATAATTTTTCCCAAAGTATCACATCGCAAACTACCTATTTTTCCCAAATTTTCATTTGGCAAAAATTCAATTGTCAAAACAACTTATCGCAATTTTACAGTTAGCAAGCCTTTTTGTTGGCAAGCGATTGTTTAGCAAAGAATCACTTGGTCGTTTTTATTTTCCCAAAATATTTTTTGGCAAATGCATCGTTTGGCGTAACATACTAATCCCATAATATTGTATGGCATACGATTTATACCGCATATACAATATTACATCGCAACCAATTTTTCGCATAAAGTCATTTCGCCGAAAGATCATATTCCATTTGAATCTTATGAAATCGTTTTATTTCCCAATCAAATGATTGGAAATTCTATCTTTGGGCTTGGTTTTTAATTGGAACTTTTTATAATACATATTTTCATGTAGTTGATGGTTTTGCTGGCATTTAGTTAACTAAATAATTACCAATGTTTCTTGGTATAGTTTGAGGCGAATTTTATATAGGTATGTTTATGTTTTTTTAAATAAAAGCTCACACGGGATTTTATATGGATTATGTTGATAAACAATTAAAAGTCGGGTTCTAAACAGTAATTTAGATGAAACTGATGAGGGAACGCAATGCCGAGGGAATAACAAAACAGTCGGTTCTGGCACTCGCCGGCCGCTGCCGCGGCATGCTCGCTTCGCTCGCTCGGCTCGTGCGCTGTATGGTCGCAGTTTCCCCTAACACTCCTCCTCGCTTCGCTCGTCGTCGTACCTAAAGGTGGCTCTGGGATAGTTTTTTTATGAAAATGAAAATAAAAATATAGTTGTTTTATCCGTGGCTATGTGTACCAATAAAAAATATGAATCGTGATCATTATGATGGATTTTATTTTCACACTTCATTCATTATGATACCAATTATTCATGAAATACGTTTTTTGTTCCAGACAAGTTCAAGCCAAGGGTTGTGAAAAAAGTACGAAATTCCTGTATAGACCTACGAACTTTAAAATAATATTATCATTTGCCAGGCTTTTGCTATAAGTAGAGCTTGCGAAGTATCAAATTTGGGATTTTTTTTTTTGGATTTTAACTTATGACAAAATAAAACATTTGCTTAATAAGCATTTGCTTAATAAAATCTTGACGAAGTGAAACTTTGCAAAATAATAATTTGACCAAATGAATAAAATGAGAAATGTAACTTTGCTAAAGATTTGTTTGGGAAATGAGACTATTGCGATAAGTTATTTGGGAAGTCATATTTGAGAAACATAATTTGCCAAATGGCAGTACACCCACGATCGCGACGCGGTCGAGGTCGCTAGTGTTTTGAGTTCACACCAGATTGTTTCACGAAGTAACGTTACCATGGAAACTAAACGTCGAAAAAAATTATAAAAAAAAAAATTTTTTTTGTAAATTTATATCATCCACGCTGATAAGAATGACGATAGTAATTGTTAAAAATGATTATTTTTTACTTACAATACATTTTAATCACATGTAGGTAGCTTCTTCTGCTACTATTATTATGATTATTTTTTCATATTATTTGTGCGTGGTGGATACATTGTTTCACTGAATTGGACTTTTAATATTCATCAGATAGTGTTTTTTTTTCTTTGTGATATCTAAATTAAAATGCTTACTTATATAACCTCCTGAGTCCCAAGTGCCTTCTAAAAGAACAAAATGGCATTCATCATTAAGTCCTGGGTAATAAAATTTTAAAGGTCGTTCAATCACAATGTAAACATTAATTCCATGATGTCAGGACTTAACAATGGTCGCCATTTTTTGTTCTTTAAAACGCCACCTCGGTCTTTCTGACTAAAATATTTTAAAAGGCCCGGGCCTTAGGAGGATAAATACGTTTGGCTTTTATTTACTACCCGTAATAATACCTTCAAATTTTAACTAATAGATTCAAAGTATTTCAACGAAATCTTACTTTAAAAATATATATATTAATTGGTGTAATCAGGTTTCCGTGCTAACGTTCCTCAAGTTCGCGCACACAAGGACGCTTATCTGTACACTTTACACACACACACACAACGAAAGCCAAACGGACTTAGTGAGATAGAATATCTGTACCAATGGTTTCAAGGCCGTCGCCGGCGCAAGACGCGGTGAGGAGCTGATACTTAAAATGGAATGTAACAAATGCATTTAAGGTCTATAATGACAAAAAACAGCATTTTTGTATTTGAGGTTTATAAGTGAATTTGGATTTGCACTTCAACATACCTACACACTTCTAATAAACACCCGGTGGAATCAAATCACTTCGTTAGTAAGTTGTTTTTGAACGAGAAAATAATGACAACATTAGTAACTTACCTTATCAAAGCATCCTTCTGCTTCAAAAGCTGTTCTTTACGCAAAATCAATGCATTTAAGTCACTCATTTTCGACGCAACATTCGTTATATTTACGGAACAATCATGCTCTTGACGCGACTTGTCGAAACGCACTGGACTGGCTATCGATCATAACGGCAAATCGTAAACAAACGCATGCGTGTGTGTTGAACGCGCCTATGCGAACAAACTTACCTTTGTCTCGCTTACGCTCGCCGTTTAATACTTGTAAAAGAAAGAGATATCTCGCCTGTTTCTAATCAATGACTGAGTGTAAGTACAAAGTTCGCTAAAACAGGTGATACAAATTTAGTGTAAGCACCAAAACGCGAGGAATGCTGAACAAAATAATAAGGTAAGGGCCATTCGTTTTATACCGAGTAACAGAAAATTAACGTTACCACCAACATTTTGGTTTAAGTTAACGTTTCTATGCGTTAGAGATATTTTAGACAATCATTTAGTTGTTTTTGTAATATTTGTATGTAATCATAATTATTAATAGTTTCCAAAAGTATTAAAAACCTGGTTAGCTTGAAAGTTGTAAATTACAGTCACAAAATCCCGCGAATACCACGTTTGAAGTAAAAGTAATTTTAATTGTTTATTTCATGTTGGCTTTAATGTAAGAGTCATAAATTAAAAATATTTGAGAAATCAAATAGTGTAAGAGACATTGTAATGCAGATGGCACTTACGTCAATGATACTTGTTAAAGTAAGGTGAATACCTTAAAACCCAATCACAAGTGTGTCTTTACGTTAAAATAACTGTCGATGATTCTTGTAAACCTTGATATACATTAAAAAAAAAGTTGAAGCTGAACAAAATGACTAAATTTTCGTTAACGTACTCGACATTTTTTTCAAGATATCAAAATGTTATATACATACACCATTCGATAGAGCGGAAAATTTGCAGTTGAACTGTATACTTAACTCAATTTCGTCATTTTGGTGGTTACGTTAATTCATATTACAACTGACGATATACCTGAAACTAGAATCAAAGCCTTGAAGGCTTGGTTGTTGGCTTTATGACAAAAGAAGACTTCTTAAGTAAGATTTAAATGGGTGCCAACTTCAGTGGTCTGCCATGAAATTTATTCGAGTAGTAGGTAATTAAATGCACCACATAAAAAACACGTTTTTCTATGCAAAAATAATCCAAATTTATATCAGACGTCGTATAAAGGAGAGGGGGTCTGACGCCCGTGCGGGGTTGTA
Source organism: Thaumatotibia leucotreta (assembly GCA_025490895.1). Lineage (NCBI taxonomy): Eukaryota > Metazoa > Arthropoda > Insecta > Lepidoptera > Tortricidae > Thaumatotibia > Thaumatotibia leucotreta. The sequence continues at coordinate 25,243 of JALPQI010006458.1, forward strand.
CCTGGCGCAAAGGTTATCCGTCGCCATTAAACGTGGTAACGCCTCTAGTGTGATTACTGATTAGTGTTGGTAAAGACGCTAGTTCTTTAAGTCCTATTTTAGAACTCTTCTCATTTTTACGGGACTATCGAGTTTAAAAGACTACCGAGTCTTTGGAGTCACAAGTCGAGCCCTTAATTAAAATTCAAGTCCTAATGTGAAGACTCATTTTTAATTATCGGTCCATAAATTATGAAATGATACAATGCCATTCATTAAAAAATGTTCAAGGTTGAAAATAAGCACAATGAAAACGGATAAACTCGCGTATATTAACTAACTTTAACTTCATTGTCAGTCATCCGCAGACCACGAATCCTCGTCGACAACGATATTCTCCTGTGCAAGCTGTCAGCTTTAGGTTTTACTCCACAACTCCTTGTATTCTTCTCAGACTATCTCAGGAATCGTACTCAATATTGACTCAATACGTCCAATTAACTTCATATAGATCTAAAAAGTACTACCACGTTCCGGTGTTAGTCAAGGAAGCAATTTAGGGCTCACACTATTCTTAATTATGATAAACGACCTTCCTTGTAAAGTTCAAATTGTGGAATCTATACTCTACGCTGATGATCTTAAAATTATCCAACAGATTATCAGTCCGTCTGACAGCTTAGCACTACAGCAAGCCATTAACTAAGTAGACAACTGGAGTAAAACAAACCGCTTATACCTCAATGAATCTAAGTGTAAAGTAATAAGTTTTAGCCGATCTTTAGATCCCTTCCTTCAGACATACACCCTAAATATTACTCCTCTTGAACGACTATCAGAAGTGCCTTGGGCTGACTATAGACACAAAACTAAAAATGAACACACACATTATAAATATTTGCAAAAAGGCCAATAAAATCTTAGGGTTTATTATTAGCACAGCTTCAGTATTTAGAGACCCAAAACAATAACACTTCCTTATAATGGCTTTGTCCAAAGTAAACTGGAATATAATGCCATCGCGTGGGATCCTCGAGAAGCCAAATACAAGATTATGCTTGAGCGTGTCCAATGTAAATTTTCCAGGCATTTATATAAAAAGTATTACGGATACTACCCCACATTATTTCCGTCATCACTTGTTCTAGGAATGGTAGGTATAGAATCACTAGAATTAAGACGTAAACAAATATTAGCCATTCATTACTGTCTACTCCTCAGAAATCACATTGATAACCCATCCGTGCTCGAGCGCATAGCCCTCCTCATCCCTAACAACTATACAACTGCAGTGGGGCGCCGAGTGCGCCGCCCTAGAGACCTCCTTACTATTCCATATCACATCAGTACCCATCAAACTTCCAACGCACCCCACAGAGCTATAGAACGAATTAATAACTTTAAATAAATAATAAATAAATAAATATCTTGGGACACCTTACTTTTTAGGTACGATTCAAAATGCCGACATTTTTTCTGATAGATAAAACTACTTGCGGGAGGTGGGTAATCAAAATCATTGAAATACTTATTTAAAAAATTCGTATTTACAGTCACTGACTGTACGTATATTTTTTAATTATGCTACTAATTTTTAATATAAAACATTATATTTTAATAAAATCTTTGTCTAGTTTTAATAAAATGTAAGGTGTTTAATTTATACTACTGGCAATGACAAGAAATTTTAAACATTTGGTTCGCAGCTATAACAATAACTAGTTTATTCGTAAGGTAACCAATAATTTGGCTTTGATTTTGATTCGGATAATGAATACTTTGGCTACTTTAGCTCTTCTTCTTGGACTAGCGCGTTTTTGCCTTAACTACGACCCTTGCCATGCTTTTGGACTTCTACACGAGTACATTCGTACGTTCGGTTACGTTTCGTACGCGGTTCGCAGGGGCGTAGCTAGGGTAAAAGGCGCCCGGGGCAGGCGCCAAATTTGCGCCCCCCCCCCTTAACTGAACTTAAAGGGTTCCTAATTAGTACGGAACACTTAAAAGGATCACTTTTAGGATTCCGTAATATTTTCCAAAATTTAACCTACTAGGCAAGAAAAAATTGATTTTCATCCGACTTCAAAACCGACATCTCAATTCGACTATATATCTTTTTTTTTATGTTTGTTACCTCAACTACAATATCTGTGTATATTTAGGAATACTGTATACTGTACATTCTAACAAGATATTTAGTGACTTTAGATGGCCAGCAGTGATTTTATCTATACCTATAAACAACTAACGTGAATGATTGATAAGAAAACTAGGTAATTTAGAAATTAGTAGTAGTTTTCAGGTATGAAGTACCTAGTAGTATAAAAAAGTTTGAACTTTTCGATTCCTTTTATTTCCTTCTTGTATTTAAACAAGTTTAAATTACTTTTTTAATACTTGATGTCATCTAATAACCACGAATATATCTTATAAACGAATGCTTATTACAGATTGTAACAGATTAGAAATAAGATTATCTCGCCTACTTACATATTATTAACATTAATATTGTACCTACTGTTGTAATTGGCCCGAGCTCTGGCTGTAAATAAGCCATTAATGGCTTTAGCAGTTAAGTTACATGAAACTCTGCGTTAAATAAAATGTTTTTGGAACTTTAATAAATAAAAAAAAAAAGTGATATTAATATTTTCTGTAAAGATGGGTCTTAGTTAATAAAATACGGACTAATAATAAAAAAGTATGTGGGTAGTTAATAAGAAAAAACCGGACAAGAGCATGTTGGGCCATGCTCAGTGTAGGGTTACGTAGTTATTCAAAAACGGCTGAGCCGTTTATGTTCAAAATAGTTTTTTTTAATTATTCTATAAGTACAGCGATTCATGATTTTTTAAATATTTTTTGGACCTACAGATCAAAAGGTAGGGGTGAGGTACACATTTTTTTTTCTTCTGGAGCGATTATCTCCGAAAATGTTGACTTTAACCCACACTATAAAATTACAGCAAATAAAAAAAACATCTCTACTTCACCAATTGGGGACGTAACCGAAAAAAAATTTTTTTTCTACTATTTATTGTACCACTTTGTTGGCATGATTAATACGTATACCTGTACCAAATTGCAGATTTCTAGTATTAACTGCCACTGAGCTATGCTGCGGACAGACGGACAGACCGACATGGCGAAACTATAAGGGTTCTGTTTTTGGCATTTTGGCTATGGAACCCTAAAAACGTTATTTTCTGAAAACTGTATAAGTGACATAAGACACTAATAAGAAGCTGAAATTTGATCAAAATAACAGACGCCATTAGGGGTGCCTACTATAAAAAATCCATCCCCTGCAATCAAAGGTCGCAAATGAATGAGAGTCCGAATAATAGGCTATGTTCGAAGCTAATAAGTACTACATGTATATAAACCAGGATATAAACTTGTTTCCATACTTTTGGTATTAAAAATTCTGCAAATAAGGCATTACGCATTACGCGGTTAACAAAAGAAAAAAAGTGAAATCTAAAGAAAAAGACAAAAAAAATACAGTACGGACTTTCTGAAATAAAGTTATAAAATTGACCTTTCTAGCATTTTGTGAATTAAGGCATAACTAAACATTTTTGATTTCTTTATATGTAAATTATGCATAGGGAAATAAAAAAAAGGCTGGTATGGAGCCCCCCCTGATATTGCGCCCGTGGAAAATGTACAAATCTAGCATTTTTTTAAATTACGCATTAAGATTTTCTTTATGTGTCGATTCGATTATGCACAAGGAAATCAAAAATGTTGGCCGATTTGGCGTCCACCCTAATTTGATTTCTTTTTGTGTAAATTATGCATTTTAAGGAAATAACAATTTTTGGCTAGTTTGGAGCCCCCCCTGATATTGCGCCCGTGGAAATGTACCAATCTAGCATTTTTTTTTTAATAAAGCATAAAGATTTTCTTTATGTGTTGATTATACACAAGGAAATCAAAAATGTTGGCCGATTTGGCGCCCACCCTAATTTGGCGGCCCGGGCAAAAAGTACCTTTCTAAAATTTATGCATACCTACCGACAGATTTTCGTCAAAATTATGTAAATGATGCACAATAAAATAAAAATATTTTGCCAATTTGGCGCCCCTCTTAATTTCACGCCCGGGGAAAACGTACCAGTCTAGCATTTTATGAATTTTCATTTTTTTACGTAAAAATTATGCAAAACTATATCAAAAATTTTGCCGATTTGGCGCCCCCTATGATCTGGCGCCCGAGGCACGAGCCCCCCCTGCCTCCCCCCTAGATACGCCACTGGCGGTTCGTGGTACGTTCTTAATGTATGTAAGAAGATTTATTTAAAATTATAGTTTAGGTCAAATAATGAGGCAAGTAAGAAATATATGCTGAAAAAATAAAAAAATAAATAAAAAAATGTGTATGTATACATATATATAAACATAGTATGTATCCGCTTACATGCTTTGATTTTTGTGATAGACTATTTCTATGTAAAATAAGAGTGATCACATGTAGCAAAAGCTACATGAAGCATGTCAGTAGATATATAAATGTGTGTATATGTAAATATATGTACACATGGTATATATGTAAATATATATATGTTCATATATATGTTATGTGTAATTGGAAATGGAATGCATGTTTTTGCGACAAACGGGACTTAATCGCGTATACTTACGTTGAATATTTTCCTCACGTTTCGGGCCTGACTTTCTACCCGTGATCGTAAATAGACTCCCGTATGTCGTTGAAATATGAATAGAGTGCAAATCACGACACTCTTAAATTGTATTTTCATAAAATTAAAATGTGTTCCAAAGTTCACAGTTTCATATGTCTAACCTGACTGTTGTTGTGGCAAATTGTTTTGGTTGCGAAGGTAAATGTAAAACAAATACTTTTATTATCTACCCACCATTTTGTTCAAAAATCTCAACTTACAATCGTTATAAGTTAACTTCAATTATAGTTATAAGCGGTCTAATTCCTGTCTAAAATAAATTATAAATTTCATAGGAAGGTACTAACATCTGAGATACAGGCTCGGCCTAGTTCAGATGATAGTGAATCACTGTAATAGATAAGTATTAGTACTAGTAATTATACAGACCTGTATTCCACTGTATTTCTGGTGAATAAACGTACACAATGGACACTGATATTTGAGAAATCAGTGTACGTGATGTGTGATTGTGTGCATACCAACAATACCAACGTCTTTACATGCGACCTGTGTCCTTACAAATGGTGCCATGCTTTGGAGATAAATTGCCCAAACGGAGTACACATGTTATTATAATTATTGTTTTCAGATCCTATATTGTTACAAAAGCAAGTGCTCTTGTCAATCAATAATACATACTCTCTTTGTTTTATTTCACAAATTTACTATTTTTCTGTAATCATGATCTTGACAAAATAAAGGTTAAGTATATATAAGTTGTAAGCTCTAGGAACTAGGAAATTATTAATTACCTGTTGATATTTTTACACAAAGAAAGGACATGTATAGGTGAAAAACTTAAGAAAGTCACCTGTTGTATGTGTGAGTCACGTATTCGAATAGAGAACACATGTTTAAAATTAGTACACAAACAAAACAAACGCCTATTCGAACACATTACTCACACATACAACAGGTGACTTTCTTAAGTTTTTCACCTATAGTTTACCAGCATAATACATGGAAGTGATAAAAATTAAACTCTTCTTTTGGAGATAATATAATATTATATCGGATTGTTGTATAATATATGTACAATAAACAATAAAGCATTTTATTATAACTAAACTTGGAGTGCGGAAGCCAAGGAGTTCGTAAGGGAGTTGGGTCGGCGACTTAGAGACAGGGGGTGCGACCCTCGTTCCGGATCATACTTGGTTCAACAGATCTCCTTGGCAATACAGCGTGGCAACGCGGCCAGCGTACTGGGGACTTTTGAGCCGGCTATGGTCCGGGGTGGGCCTCGTACCTAATAGATTTAATTAGTGTAAATGATTGACAAAGCCTGTTGCGGATGACATCGTTTGTAGGAATGTGACGAGGCCTGTGGCTAAGCTGTATCTGTTTCCCCCTGACGAAACCTGTGTTGTGGATCTTGAAAGACTGTATTATTTTAATGTTTGTTGAATAAATAAATTGATTATAACTACTACTTCAGTTACTTTAAGATAGTGCATTACATAATTTTTTTGAGTAAATCGTAACAAGATCTTATTTTATGTTCATGAACGATTTTGGCTGTGAGAATGCATTCCGCTGTGGTTCCTTTTTTCACCTCTACGTACACGTATCCAACAACACCCTCAGTTCTCAATGTAGCAGGTTTCTGAAACCCTAAAAACATGGAAAGTAAAAATGAGCTTAATTACATTGTTGCGGCTCCCAGCACAGGAGGTGAAGCGGGGACCGTACAGAAGTAAAACCAGTCGCGACTGCTGCCTCGAGTCGCATAGCGAGCCACTAGGCTCTGAGATACACGCTCATGTGCGCATCTAACTTATTTAATTTAAATAATTCTACCTAAATTTCAAGTACCATTGTGGAACTACGATTAGACTATTTTTTAAGCATCCTCGAGTTTTATTTACTACTGAAGACCTCAGAAATTATACATGGTGACCTAGCGATGTGATTAATACCTACGTAACATTCTCTACCCGAGTCGAGCAAAGCTAAGTGTGAAGAGGGCAAAGGTCACGACAGCGACAACGTGTCAAAAATCTTCACATCCTTGGATCAAGTATTGGAGTTTACGACACCTGTTGACCTATACACCGACGCCACGACGCTTATCCTGTTCCTCGGTGTTTAATTTGGAAGTCTACGAGCCGAGGAAGCTGCAAGCAGACACCCCTGCTTGAAGCCCGCCGGCCAGGATTACGCCGCAGCCAGGCTCTGCGAGTCTCTCTGCGAGATCGGATTAGTAATGAGACCATCCGCAGTAGAACCAAAGTAGCCGATATAGCTCTCCGAATCGCTAAATTGAAGTGGCAGTGGGCGGGGCACATTGCGCGAAGAACCGATGGCTGGAGTCATTAAATATATTCAATTAATAAAATAACTCAATTAAATCACTTGCTAAAAAACAAAACCGCTGAAGTTATTTTTGACAATGACATAATTTAACATCTCTGATAGTTTTTTTTTCTAACGATTTAAAGTAATATTCTTGTGCGCCTTAAAAATGCACAAATGTCAACTGAATCGCATAAAAATACAGTGTGTGGCCCTTAACGGGAGAAAAATGAAATGGGTGACTCCTTAGACTATCCACAATAATCCTGTAAAGGTCCCGATGTCTTAAAATTGTTAAGTTTGGAAATTGTTATTCAAAGTTATGGGCTCTAAGTACTGGATCTTGGCATAACGATATCTTATCTTGTCAATCGCAAGACATCTTAAAAGTATACCAGGTACTGAGTCATAATTAGGGCTCGCGGTCGTGTCCGGGTTTCGTGTCAACGTTTCTCATACCCGTGTTCGTGTTACACGTACACGGTTTCTGACCCGATTTACACGGGTAATTAAAGTCCGTGTAAATAATACCCGTCTGCACGGGTACACGGATACACGTGTATTATTTACACGGACTTTAATTACCCGCGGATTCGGGGACGTCTTTGACGAGAAGCGTACGAATGGGTCGTGGGACTTAAGAACTATAGTACAAATAGATAGATAAGCGGAAGGCTACTTGTGTCAAATAGACCTTAGTACGTAACAGATAGAGTCGAAATTTATAAAACATGAATAAAAAAGTTATATCGGCTGACCTTTCCTGAACAGGTAGTGTTTTGTAGTGTCGAACGAAGCTGCAGGTTACATTCAATAATAGACCTTATTTGCGTTTGCTCAAATTATTTGGAACCCGTTCGGTTCGGTCTTAAGTACCCGGGTACCCGGGTAGCACGTGGTTTCGTGTAAACGGTATCCGTGTATTGGACACGGACACGGGTACCCGGCGGGTTCGTGTAATTCGGATTCTTAGTCCCGTCGGGCTTAAGAACACGGGTATCCGGTTTGGCGGGTGACACGTGTACCGTGAGCCCTAGCCATTATAGTTATTTTGTTTTTATTTTTGTACCAATTTGGAACGTTTTTAGGGTTCCGTAGCCAAAATGGCAAAACGGAACCCTTATAGATTCGTCATGTCCGTCTGTCCGTCTGTCCGTCTGTCCGTCTGTCCGTCTGTCACAGCCGATTTACTCGGAAACTATAAATGCTACAGTAATGAAATTTGGTAAAAATATGTGTTGTATTAACCGCTACAGAATTATGATACTAAATGGTAAAAAAAATTATTGGGGTGGGGGCCATCCATAACTGAGGGATAGATTTTTTTTGTTAGATGTATACAAGCGTGTGGGATATCAATAGAAAGGTCTTTGAAAATGATATAAATATTTATACATCACATTTTAATTTAAGTGAACCATTTTCGAGATATCAGCTCTCAAATTCTGAAAAATGTGTCTGAAAAATTAATAAACTCTATCGACGATTTTTAGTTTGGTTAAAATAATTTCCTATAGTTTTTGAGGTAGGTTGATTTAACTGTATTTTTTTAACGATAAATTGATAATGATATGATACGGAACCCTTCGCGCGCGAGTCCGACTCGCACTTTGCCGGTTTTTTTTTAACTTTTAGTACATTTTTCGATGTTTCAAAAATAATCAGTTATTGATAACTTTTAAGTCAAGCAAAAGAACTCATAACAACCAAAAACCCAAGATAAAAAAGTTTTTTTTTTCATTACAGTATGTGGAAATTATTGTTGATTGGCTTATTAATGCACCGTTTGAATATTCACCCCGGTTGTAGGCCACACACTGTATAATATAAAATCAATTAATGTTCAAGTTTGCAACAAAACAATCTATTGTGGCTCTACTGTCAACGTGACGTTTGAACTTGACGTTTCCCCTGCCCTCTCGTTAGTACAAAAAGTCAGTGTGATTTCAAACCGTCTTTGAGTCGACACAGTTTTCGCTATCGTATTTTTATATTTTCGAACTAAAACACCACTCACACGCGAGTTCATCAGTACCAAATTAAACCAGCGAGTGCAAGGAGCCCCTACGACCGAGTGCGAAGAGCGGACCCAGGCTAAGTTGGACGCTGGAGGTAACGGTCAGGTGACTTCAGTTAACAGGAGAATCCGGTCGGCGTCAACAGCGGACAGCAAAGCTACGGATCCAACCTCCAGCATCAGGCACGGAAGGTAATCCAATCACTCCGCTGTACATCTGTTCACTTCACGCCTCTTTTAACAAGCGCCAACATTCTTGCTCCCCCACACCCTAACGTATTTCAATTTAAATTACAACGGTTAATTCCGACTTTCTCTCGTTATAAAATTACAGTCCACTTTTTTCGTCTCTCGAACATTTTGGTTCTTCAAACCGGATATTTTGATAAGTGACCTCTGGTTTTACCGTTTGTTTTCGCGTAGTCACTTATCGGATTCCGTTAATTATTTATTTACCTGTCGTTATTTGGAGAAAAAATATTAGGGTAGGATTTATAAAAATATTCGTCGGTAAGCAAGAAAGTCGGTCGTGTAGTGGTGTTTTAACAATTAAGTACTCATTCATTCAGTTGACCGTCATAAATAATATTCCTGGCAACACTTTCGATCATGTCAGTTGTCACTGCCATTACTGTCAGTGTCACCCTGGATGAAAATAGGATTATCGTCGTAATTGTTTCGATTAGTTTTTGTTCTTGTTTTCTTCTATTCTCAACTGTTCAGCATGGGGCCCGGTGATAATAGGTACAATGGAGTCCGAAGCGGTTGTTGACCCGCTACTGATTACCCGGGACTATGCGTTGATGAGAATAGAATATTTGCAGATGTTGTCGGATGAAGATCTCGCTTTGTGTGACGAACGCGAATTGAGCTCGATAGCTCAGAATTTTCACGAAGCGCAAATAAAGCTTCTTAGCAGTAACCCGCGAAGTGACCACCGGGAAATCTGTAGCCATACAGCATTATTTGACACAAAACTTAGGTCAGTAAGAGCGCGCTTAGTGAGGGAGTTAAAACATAAAACTACAAAAACACAACAATTGGTTATGCCAAAATTACCGAAACTACAGATAAAGCCTTTCGATGCTAGGGTTGAGAATTGGTTGTCATTTGTTGAACTTTTTAATTCTATAGTGCATACACGCACGGATATTGCGCCGGTTGAGAAGTTGCATTATTTATTAAGAGTGTGCAAAATGAGGCGTATGATCTGATAAAGAATTACCCTGTCAATGATGAGAACTATAACTTGGCATATGCCACATTATATAGGCAATATAATAAACCTAGACTTATCGCAACAACCTACTATGAAAAGTTAATTCAATGTGAAGCAGTGAAAGGAGGTCGGACTAGTGACCTGCAGCGGGTTCATAGGGTTTTTAATGAAAACTTATCATCAATATTAAAAGGCTTTAAGTTACCAGATGTCAATTTCATGCTTGTGCAGTTGCTGTGGTCGAAGCTTGATAAAAGTACAAAACAGCAGTTTGAATTAGAGCACAACTCAGATGAAATCCCTGTGCGAAGTAAGTTGCAGGACTTTATTGAAAAAAGGTATCGGGCTTTGGATGCTACAGGGTTTATGACTAGTGTTGCTCAACCTAGTGTAATTAGGCCTGTCTCTAAGGGGAAGACAGCTTTAGTTGTGTCTGCCACAACATGTGTGTTGTGTAGTGAGGCACATAGCATAGCTTCTTGCCCTGTATTCTTAAGTTCTGACCCGGCCAGTAGATTTAAATATGTCAAGGAGAATAATTTATGTATATTGTGCCTATCGGGGTCACACTCTGTGAAGTCTTGTAAAGTGAAGCAGCGGTGTGAGCAGTGCAGATTTTCCCATCATACTCTACTTCATTTTAATAATGCAAAGGCACCTGCTTCAGCCGCAAATAGTAATACGAGTTCTTCAAAGTCTCAAGTAGAAATTCCAAACCCGCTAACTATGATTGCATATAACATGGCAACTTCGCCTTTGTTTTCGACAGCCTATGTGTGTCTTAGGGATATTCAGGGGACCTTTGTTCCAATTAGAGCTGTACTGGATTCTGCTAGTGGCTGTTATTTCTTAAGTGAAGCCTGTGCTGAAATATTAGGTCTGCGGTTCAAGGATGGTAGGCATGCTGTGACTGGTATTGGTCACTCAACAACTGAACCTACAGGTACCTTGTCATGTGTCATTTCAACCACCAGTGGTCGCCCTAATGTGACCATTTCGTTAGAGGCCTATGTGTTACCTACTATATGCCCAGACGTACCAGCCAAGCGTATGGATTTATCGTCGTGGCAACACATTAAGGATTTGGATTTAGCTGATCCGTCTCCTCACATCCCGGGTCCTGTCGACATGCTCCTGAGTGCTGGCATTTTCGCTTCGTCGCTGCGCTCTGGACTGGTCCATGGGGATCCAGATCAACCGACTGCCCTTAACAATGCTTTCGGATGGCTCTTGAAGTGGCTCTTTACTCTCGAACTGACTCTTGTTCTCGCATTGAGTTTTGCTCTCTCTCTAGTTCTCGCTCTCCCTCCGATTCTCACTCTCACTCCGACTCTCGCTCTCGCTTAGATCCTCGCCCTCACTTAGATTATTATCACTTATCAGTATCAAAAAGTTATAGTTTTTTAGTTAAACGTCAACAACTAAAAAAAGTCCGATTTTTTTTCAGTTTTTTACGTCCTATACCTAAATCCTTTTTTTTCTTGTAATATGCATTTTCGTACATCCCTATAGAGCCTATATAATGTACAAAAATTGCAGCTTTGCAACACGACTTGCCATTTGTATGAAAAACTTAGATAGCGGACCTCCTGCTTTTGAATTTCGGGTTTATACTTTCAACTACAAAGTTCACTGACCTAATTTTACCCTTAAATTAAAGAATATTAAGTGCGCTATAAGGTCATTATTGCATGTTTTTCGTAGCATAATTAGGTGAGGCGATATTAAGTCGAAAACGTTAGCAAAACACAAAATTTTATCTAGTTTACAAAAGGGGGTACTTTTTAAAGTCTCGAATCTCTGAAACTATAAGACCTACGGTAATGCATGTTAGCTCAACTTGTTGGAAATTTATTAGTCTTTAAACATTTATTGACATATGATATCAAAAAACGTAAGGTTTTTAAAATAAAAATCAGAAACTAAAAAATGGCCGTAAATTTCGCAGTTTTTCACGTACTACCCAGCTAGCACAAATTTTTTTTTTTGCTTGCAAAATATGGTTTTATACTGTCCTATGGTGTCTAAACAACATACCAAAAATGCAGCGATACTACTTGATTTGCGAGTTTAGGGTAAAATTATGTACGATTTGACCGTACTATTAATGTTAAGGATTGTAGTATTAGTATAGATTGGGGGGGAAAGCTAGGGTATGGTCTTGGTGGGAATAGCTGATAGTGAGAACAGCATTACCTATAAAATGCCAAGAAACCATCTGCTGTGTTTGTAGCGGAACACCGTATTGATCGCAGAGCCCTAGCCAGTCCGCGTCATCCACGTCCCCGCCGTCCCCTCCGGGAACTGCTGCAGCCGCGCCGCCGCGCGACCGCTACCTCTGTGCTGCAGCTGAGCTGAGGATCCAGGGCGAAAGGCGAATCTTCTGCGCCTCAAAACAGAACCAACTCACTAGGGAGGATACCCGAAACAAAACCGAGCATGCCCAAAGGCTTCGAGGTGGCAGCCCCACCATTGGGCTAGGGTATAGTGGACTAATCCTTCGCTTACCCGAAATTCAACGATTAAAGAAACTGAAACAGTGCAAAACCGGACCGATCAAACTACGACGACCTTTGGCATGAAAATACGGACACGAACTGCTTGCTGGAATGTGCGAACACTGAGCGAAGATAGCAGACTAGCCCAAGCAGAAGCAGAAATGCTCCGATACAAACTGCAGATACTCGGTCTTAGCGAAGTGCGCAGAAATGGATTCGGAGAACTGAGAACGTCCAGGGGCCTCACTTTTCTTTACTCCGGAAAGGAAGATGAAGAGGGCGTACGTGAGAACGGCGTAGGATTCCTCCTTTCTGATGCTGCGAAGAAGAGTCTGCTGGACTGGAAACCCATCTCAGATAGAATAGTTACAGCCCGATTTAACAGCAAAGCCCGTAAGATAACCGTCGTTCAGTGCTACGCGCCCACAAACCTGGCATCAGAGGAAGACAAGGACGATTTCTACAGTGCACTCAACCTGACTTTGAAGAACACCCGCAAGCAGGACATAGTCATCGTCATGGGAGACCTAAATGCCAAAGTTGGCACAGACAACGACGGTTGTCAAAGACACATGGGCAAAAACGGGCTGGGAGTCCGGAACGAGAACGGGGAGAGATTTTTAGAATTCTGCCAGGACAACGACCTTACCATCGGAGGCACATTATTTATTCACGGAGACCACCATAAATACACATGGAACTCACCCGATGGAGTCACCAAGAACCAGATTGACCATCTTGCCATCAGCTCCAAATGGCGATCATCACTCCTCGACGTTCGCAACCGTCGTGGCGCGGATATCGACAGTGACCACCACCTAGTCGTCGCGGAGGTGCGGCTAAAAGTAGCAGTAGCCCGAGCTGCCAGCGCGACTACCAAGATGGGCAAACATTTTGAGGTCAACAAGCTGCAGGACCCAGATGTAGGAGACGCCTTTAGGCTCGAACTGCGAAACCGCTTCTCCGTTCTCGATGCGGACCCAACCACTTCTGTCGACGCGGAGTGGAACCACATCAAAATGGCCTATACAGAGACCAGCTCCGTTGTCCTTGGACACAAAACACACACACGCGAAGACTGGATGTCACAAAATACCTGGCACCTGATCGAAGAAAGGCGCGAGCTACATCTTCAACTTCTGGCAACTAGTGACGAGGCAATGCGCACAGATCTGAGGCGCCAATACAGACAAGTCCGTAGAAAAATCTACCAAAGTACCCGTCATGACCGTCGAGTATGGGCTGAAGAGGTTGCAGACTGCGCCCAGCGCGCCGCCAACTCCGGTAATCTCAGGGAGATGTACAAGGCGACGAAGACCTTGGCCGGTAATAGGAACCAGAGGAAGAAGAAACCTTTCAAGGACAAAACAGGTCAGTTAATTGTGACATCGGAGGGACAGCTTCAACGCTGGCGGGAGCACTTTGAGGAGATCTTCCAAGTCCCGAACGACCCCGTTACGCTTGCAAGTGCTGCCAGCTTGCCGACATCCCTTCCGCTGCAAACGCGCTGACGCCTCTCCTGAGGAACATCTGGGCAGCCGAAGAGTGGCCTGGTGACTGGAGCAATGGCCTTCTGATCACTGTACCCAAGAAGGGAGACCTTAGTCAATGGGGCAATTGGAGAGGTATCACTTTGCTCTCGATTCCTTCTAAGGTGCTCTGCAGGATAATCTTGGACAGACTTTCGCGGGCCGTAGAACCTCTTCTCCGCAAAGAACAGGCTGATTTCCGGCTCAATCGATCGTGTACGGACCAGATTAACACCTTGCGCATAATCTTCGAACAGGCATCAGAATGGCAGAGGGAAATGTACCTGACCTTTGTGGATTTCGAAAAAGCCTTCGAAACTTTGAGATGGAACTGTATCTGGGATCGGCTACGTGAAATTGGAGTCCCCGAGAAGATTACAAACATGATTAAGGCCATCTACAGGAACTACTCCTGTAGAGTAACTCACGACGGTCTCATCTCGGAGGACATACCTGTTCATGCGGGTGTACGCCAGGGGTGTCTTCTTTCCCCTCTCCTCTTCCTTGTCGTTCTCGATGGCATCATGGTCAAGACCAACAGTAAGCGCCGCGGCATAGAGTGGGGGCTGTCCAACGTGCTGGAAGACTTAGACTATGCCGATGACCTATGCCTATTGAGCCGCACACGTGCCGACATGCAAGCCAAAATGGACGACCTACGGCGAGAGGCCTACTCCGTCACTTCTTGACCTCACTCTAGTTTCATCTACCTCTCTTGTAGCTAAGTATAGTCAACACCCCGCTGATGCCTTTTCTCATCATGATTTGCTTTTCCTGTCTTACAGAATTCGTCCTCCTAAGGCTAAGCCAAAAATCGTACTACAGCGCAATTTTAGTCGGCTAAATGTTGATAAACTTCACGAGGACGCCTTGAAGCTTGATTGGGCTGATATCGCAAATGCGGGCACAGTGGACGAGAAAGTGTCGCTTTTCAACTCATTTCTCATAAAGCTCTACCATGTTCACGCTCCAATTCGGGCCATCAAATTGAAACATCTTCCTGCTCCGTGGCTGACCGACGACATTAAGGCTTTAATCTCCAAAAAGAATTTGGCTAAGAGCAAGTCGAAATTAAAACCCACTGAAAAGAATAAAGCCAAATATATTGCTTTACGTAATCGTTGCAGTACGGTGTGCCGCGACGCTCAAAGACGTCATATTCACAAATCGGTGGTGGATGGTGAGCCAGCTAAAGTTTGGAAATTCTTGAAGTCCTTTGGAGTTGGTAAATCAGTTAGTTCTTTTGTTTCTTCTAATGACTTGGATATCGATCTTCTAAATCTACATTTTTCTTCGTCTACTCTTTTCGACGGTCCAGTCAAGACTGACACGCTCAAGTGTCTTTCATCCACTCCAACTCCAGGCGTTTCTCCATTTTATCTCTCCCCAGTTACCGAAGGGGATGTAGCTATGAATATTAAATGTATTACTTCCAATGCTGTTGGCGTCGACTGTGTGGGACGTAATATGATCATTCCCCTCCTCGACCTTCTTGTCCCTGTTATTACCTGCATCTTTAACTCTTCCATTTCTTCCTCTACTTTCCCGAATTCTTGGAAAGATGCGGATATTGTTCCCCTTCCTAAAAAATCAAATCCATCTTCCTTCTCTGGTTACAGACCTATTTCTATCCTACCTTTTCTTTCTAAAGTTTTGGAGCGCCTAGTGCATCACCAACTTTCCTCATTTTTAAATATTAATTCCTTACTCAATCCTTTCCAATCCGGATTCCGATCTGGTCATAGTACAGTTACCGCACTAGTCAAAATCACGGACGATATTCGTTCTGGGATGGATAACGGAAAGCTCACTCTATTGACCTTACTTGATTTTACTAACGCCTTTAACACCGTTGACTTTGATGTGTTGATAGGCGTTCTGAGGTCTCTGAGCTTTTCTCCGGCGGTGATTGGATGGTTCCGTAGTTATCTGGAAGGTCGTCGGCAACGTATTAAGATGGATGACGCTCGCTCTTCATGGTGCAACACATTGGCTGGTGTGCCGCAGGGTGGCGTGCTGTCTCCTCTTCTCTTTTCTATCTTCATAAATTATATTACCCGTAATCTCCTTTCTTCTTATCATTTGTATGCCGACGATCTCCAAATTTATTCCCAATGCTCCGTTGCTGACTTGCCTTCTCAAATTAATTTCACCAACTGTGATCTTGTACGTATTCAGCAATGGAGTTCTTGTTACGGAATTAAAGTTAATCCCTTGAAATCGCAAGCTATCATCATCGTTAGTTCTAGAAACTTGGCAAAAGTGAACCTTGAATCTTTGCCACCAATATATTTCGATGGTGTTCAGGTCCCTTACTCTCACCAAGTTAAGAATCTGGGAGTAATCATAGATAGTTCCCTTTCTTGGGTTCCGCAACTAAATGAGGTCAGCCGTAAGATTTTTGCTGCTGTGGGTTCTTTAAGGAGGATCCGCAATTTTCTACCACTCGCCACTAAAATTGCGCTGGCACAATCCCTTCTCCTTCCCATTTTAGATTACGCCGACGTTTCCTTTCTTGACGTTTCCGAGGAGCAGTTAAACAAGCTTGATAGGCTTCAGAACGTCTGTATTAGATTTATTTTTGGTTTACGAAAATTCGATCATGTCTCTGTTTTCCGCTCGCAGCTCAAGTGGTTGCCGATCCGTTTTAGACGTAATATCCATATCCTTTCTCTTCTTTACAGTATTCTTTTTATTCCTAATACCCCTGGCTACCTTAACCCTTAACCAGGTTGTGATCTCATAGCGACCACTTAGCAAAAGATTTTTTTCTGACGAGCAAAACGCTTGTAGCGGCCAGTAAATGTCATTGACGTTTAGTCTATAAACTGACAGATTTCTGAACGCACCCAAAATCGATGTGTCAGAACAAATTTCTTTGACGTTTTAGTTGTCAAATTCAAAAACCGAAAAAGTGGCAGATTTTGTGTGTTGCTCTAGATAAATACTATTATTGGGTCGAAAAAAATTACGGTAAGTACTATGTGTTGATTTATTTTGGTAGTATATAAGGTAATGTAAGTGTAGTATGTCATAAATGGTCACAGTAATAGTTTTTTATTTAAAATTTTTGCTCTTAAAGTTTGTGGGCCCTATATGACCTCTGCCCGTTACGGTTTGGTACAAGTGGTTTGTATGTGACCACTGCCCGGCTGGGCATTTATGTGAAATTTAAGGGTAAGTTCAATACTGTACACCATGTAGGTCCACCCACTAAACATCTCAAGACTTACTGTAAGTATATAATTATAAGTTAGTTTTGAAGCGGATTTTGCTAAATGGTGTTTGAATATAAAAATAAATATCCTTTTTTCTTACTTTTATTGTGGTCTTATTGTGTCCGTAATTTACATGTAAACATAACAACTACCCCTTAAAACTTCAATGTATCGCCATCAGGGCAGTGGCCACATACGGAACACGTAGGCCTCCTGGTGACGAGCACAGCGCTTATATTGACCACCGGGTTTTTTTTTTGGAAATAATGTTTCTAAAAAAAAACAAGAAATTAGTTTTTTATTGACGCTATTATCTACCGAAATCATGATACGAAAGTGAAAAAATCGCCAGGCCTGTTTAAGGGTTAAGGAGCGGTTTAGTTTTCTCTCTTCCTTAAGGTGCTCTCAAAACCATCTTCTTGCTCCTCCCCGATCGTCAAGTAAGTTCTTTAATAAATCATTTAGCTTTCAGTCGGTTAGGATGTGGAATGCTTTGCCCATTGATATAAGGCGGACTCAATCCCTGCCAATATTCAAAAAACGCCTGAAAGAACATTATCTGTCCTTATCGTAAATTAGTCGTAGTCTTTGCTAGTAATTCTTTGCTTTTGTGTTATGAAGGTAAAACGTACTGTGTCCTTGCTTATTTAGTTGGTATATAGTTTATATATTAGTTTATGTTTCTGAACGAATCATTCATTCTCCTTTTTCATTCTACACTCTTCCATTCGTTCACCTCTCTCTCATCTCGAACCTCTAAACGTGTGCACAAGCTCTGTAACTAATTTATTAAAAAACTCTGAAAATATAGTGATACTTTCTAAAATAAGTTATTTCATTATCCACCAAACATAATGGTGCCGAAACAAGTGCAGTTCGTGTAAAATCTTGCTAGTTTGTGAAAATATCAACCCACGCCGCGTGTGAAGTGCCAGTCGGACAATTCCCAATCGCGACCTCCTAATCGAAAATATCCAAGCCAAGACACATTGAAAGTGAAAAAGTTTTCAAAATAAGGAAAATCAAGCGATATTTTCAAAATCGTATATCAAAAGTCGCAATTCAGTTGGGCATAGAAACATATTTTTGCCGACATCACCATTTTGTCAAGTTGTTCAATCTCAAATCTTAACTCAAGGCAAACGGACGACGGGGAACGAACAAATTGGAGCCATCGTTCAATTACTCACATTCTGTCAATGTCACAACTGACAAGTGACACAACTGACATTTCATGCCATCGTCTTCCCTCCACACTTGAAATTAATAAACAAAAACATGGGGCAAAATGAAAACGAAATTAAGAAACTCAAAGCACAAATAGCGTGGTGTAAAGCTACACAACGAAAGTAGAAAGGATTTTAAACGAGCAACCGGAGACTTTGGATCACGAATCAGCCAAAATCAGATTGGAGAAACTTGAAGTCAATCTTAGGAAGTACAATGACTTATCACTGGAGCTAGCCATCTTAACGGACAAGGATACCGATGAAGACTTCGAAGAAGAAGATGAGCTTGAAGAGCGAACCATAAACGTGATGGCGAGATTAAGGAAGCTAACCTCTAACAAGATGTCATCGTCATCGTCCGACAACACGAGCATGACGAGCCATCATGGTGGAGTGCGTTTACCGGAAATCGAAATACCTACATACGACGGGAAGGACTACACAAAATACGTAGCGTTCATGGAGCTCTTTGATGCCGTGATAGATTCCAGTGAAAAACTTAAGCCAGTGCAAAAACTGTTCTACTTCAAAAAGTATCTCAAAGGTGAAGCGTTAGCTTTAGTTGAAGGACTTCCTATAATTAGTGAATCATATAGTAAAGCTAGGGAATTAGTTAAGCTACGTTATGACAATAAATTTCTTGTAATAACTAGTCATATTCAGGCTCTGTTAGACAGCCAACCCATTGTGAAAGGGACAGCCAGCAACCTAAGGGATCTTATTTCAAATACAAGACAGCACATAAGTGCACTCAAAGCCTTAGGGCAGCCTATAGAGCAATGGGACTTAATCATATTAACAATTCTTTTAAAAAAGGTGGATCAATTTTCATGTCGAGCATATCACCAGGAGAGAGAGAGCAGCAGGATGCCAAATCTAGAGGATTTACTGGCATTCCTGGAAAAAAGAGCCAGCAGCTTTGAAGAAAGCCAACAAGCAGAGGGTAAGTCACATACATATACTAATAAAAATATCAAAGTTTGCAATGTGGCCAATGTATCATTACCGTCATGCTTATGCTGCAAGGCAACAACACATAAATTGTTTCGTTGTCCAACTTTTGCAGCACAATCACCTGATGAAAGAGTGGAGTTTGCTACCAAACACAAATTATGCAACATATGTTTAGGTATGCACAACAATAAATGCAAATTTCATTTCAAATGCTCCACCTGTCAAAGTAAGCTTCACAACACATTATTACATAATGAAACTGTGCCAAATGTTGTCAGTTGCCATGCTAATTCACATAATGCTGCAATAACTGAACTACTGCCGACCCTTAAGGTCAAAATTTTCAGTCAAGACAAAAAGTCATTCATTACAGCAAGAGGGATAGTTGATTGTGGTAGCCAAGTTTCATTTATGACCAATAAGCTTGCCAAAGCATTAAACTTACAGCAAATAAACAGGAATCTTAATGTTTCTGTCTTAGAATGTCAATATAACAATAAAAAGATGGCTGTCAATGCAAAATTTGAGTCTCTCATTTCTAATTACAGTTGTGAGGTCACTTGCTCATTAGTGGACAAAATAACAATACAATTGCCCCAACAAAAAGTGGATACAAGAAATATCATAATACCGGAGTCTGTTGTACTAGCAGACAATGATTGGTCAGTTCCGGGTGACATTTCATTCTTGTTATCTGCCAGCACATTTCTCAAAATAATGTTGCCTAGCAAGTCCCAAATCTCAAATACACAATTACATATATCTGATAGGTACAGAATTTGGAACAATTATATCTGGTGACATTCCATGCAATGATATAATAAATACTTGCCACCATGTTTCTTTACATGTGGCCAATGACAATTTAGAGCACCTCCTAACAAAGTTTTGGGAAACTGAAATTGTGCCTGAAATGAAATCGGAGGTTACAGTGAAGCAAAACTCTTGTGAAGCCGAGTTTCAGCACTCGGTACAGTTAAAAGATAACAAATTTCAGGTATCTCTTCCTCTTTCTCTGCCCATGGATCAACTCAATCTTGGTAATACTTTTCCAATTGCAATAAAAACCCTTAATTGTATTGAAAAACGATTTGAAAAGGATCAAACCTTGCATGAAAGGTACAAGGAATTCATAAATAAATATTTAGAACTAGGTCATGCTAAGGTGCTACCGCTAACAAGCTCCAACAAACAGGAACTGTATTTTATGCAGCATTTGCCTGTAATTAGAGAAGACAGAAAAACAAATAAGGTTAGAGTTGTGTATAACGGAAATACTAGGGCGGGTAAGCAATACAATAGTCTTAATGATGTCCTTCTTAATGGCCCAAAAGTTCAAAAAGACCTGTTTGATATTTTAATATCATTCAGAGTTCACAAATATGTAATGATGGCTGACATTCAAAACATGTACAGGGCTATCAAAATAGATCCTAAGTTTCACCACTTGCAGAACATCTTGTGGCGCAATAACAACAAGGAACTAATTATTATTCAATTACAGACAGTGACCTACGGGTTAAAAAGTTCGAGTTTCCTCGCCACAAGATGCCTGAAGGAACTGGCAACAAGGTATGAAGCTGAGCTTCCTAAAGCAGCAGAGGTAATCTGCACTGCCATATATGCGGATGATGCCCTCTTCGGAGCAGACTCCATTCAAGAATCAATGGAGGTAAGAGATCAACTTATTACTCTCTTGTCCCATGGGGGTTTCCACCTGCACAAATGGGCAGCCAATGATCCCAAGCTGCTGTTAGGCATATCACCTGAGTACCACTATGCTGATGAGCACGAGCTCACCAAGAAATATGACCTCAAAGCCCTAGGCATGGTATTTGATCCAAATCAAGATATGTTTAAGATAAAATATCCTAGTAAAAACAATCAAAAATGGATCAAACGCTCAATTCTTAGCTTTATAGGATCCTTCTTTGATCCCTTAGGTCTGGCTGGGCCTATAGTTGTCAGAGCAAAGCAGTTTCTGCAAGATCTCTGGAAGCTAAAACTAGACTGGAGCTCTCCAATACCCGAGCCATTCTTAAAGAAATGGACCAAATTTTACAAAGAAGTATTGGAGATGCCAACTTTACAAATACAGCGACATGTAATGTCTAACAGAGACCATGTAGAAATTGTTGGGTTCTGTGATGCATCATCAAGATCTTATGGTGCATGTATTTACATAAGATCCTTTCAAAATGGACAGGCATCAATGAGGTTACTGTGCAGTAAATCTAAAATTACTCCAATTAAAAACGAACTTACAATTCCAAAATTAGAATTAAATGCAGCAGTACTACTGGCCAAATTATGTAATAAGGTAAAATCTATACTGTCAAATGTAAAAATAAATGCCAGTTATCTACTGTCTGACTCAAATGTAACATTGTGTTGGATAAAATCAAAAAAAGAAACATTGCCTGTATATGTCAAAAATAGAATAAATGTCATTAATAATTTAACTAATGATAGCACATGGTGTCATATTGGTGGAACAACCAACCCGGCTGATGTTTTGTCACGAGGTTGCAGTGCGCTTGACCTTGCAAAAAATGACTTATGGTGGCATGGGCCATCTGACTATCTGAATCCTAACTACCATCCCCAGTCACTAGCTATCCAGGACAGCACAGAGTCCACTGAGACTGTCAGCAATCATCAAGCCTGCTTGGTTGCTGCACCAGTAGAACCAGAACTACTGAATAAATACTCATCATGGACAAAATTGCAAAAAGTAATTGCTTGGATATTAAGATTCTATAACAATTGTAAAAGCTCTAACAATAAACTTAAAGGTAATCTAACTGTATCTGAAATGCAGCAATCTAAATACAAAATCTTGTCAGTCTTGCAGCATGAATATTTCAAAGAAGAAATAAAATGTATTAAAAATAAAATTCCAATTAAAAGTAATTTAAAAAATTTAGTGCCATTTCTAGATGCTAATAATGTATTAAGGGTAACAGGACGACTGCAAAATGCAAATATTTCATATGGGCAAAAGCATCCAATTATATTGCCTAAAAAATGTCATGTTACCAGCTTAATAATCCAATATGAGCACAAAGCTTTATTACATGGAGGATTAAAAGATCTTATGAGCAGCTTGTCGCGATCATATTGGATTATTAACTGCAACAAAGAAATATCCAAAATAATTGGAAAATGTATTATCTGTTATAAACTTAAATCTCAAGCTGCCTCACAGCTAATGGGGTCTTTACCCTATGACAGAGTAAATGAGGCCAAAGTATTTGATGTTGTTGGGATAGATTACTGCGGGCCCTTCAGCATCAAGCAGTCTTCAATAAGAAGAAGCATTGTTACAAAGGGTTATGTTTGTGTCTTTGTGTGCTTTGCCACTAAAGCAATCCATTTAGAGTTAGTTTCAGACATGACCACCCCAACCTTCATAGCTGCATTGAAAAGATTTACAGCTAGGCGTGGCATTCCAAGCAAGATTTTTTGTGACAATGCAAAGACTTTCATTGGAGCTGATAACTCCCTTAAGGAGCTTTCAAATTTAAGTTCCAAGGAACACCATGATTGTGTTATTAATTTTGCATTAACCAAGAACATAGAGTTCCATTATATTCCTAGTTACTCACCTACATTTGGAGGTCTCTGGGAGGCAGCTGTGAAAAGCTCAAAAAAGCATTTTAAACGAGTCATAGGTAACAGTTCTTTCACTTATGAGGAATTTAATTCTATAATCATTAGTACAGAAGGAATACTTAACAGTCGTCCCATAACCCAAATGTCTAGAGATCCCACAGATTTTACATACTTGACGCCCGGCCACTTCTTAATTCAAAGACCGATTAATGCCTTACCTGAACCTGACATTACCTCAATCCCTCAAAACAGATTACGTTTGTGGCGCCGTTGCACTCAAATGCAGCAGCATTTCTGGAAGGCTTGGCATAAGCAATACCTAACACAATTAAATAATCGGCCTAAGTGGCACAATGTTCAACCAAACGTAGAAATCGACAATTTAGTGCTTCTCAGAGACATCAAATGCAATCCCTTGCAATGGCCTGTAGCAAGAGTAGTTAAGGTTCATTATGGTGCTGACAAAAAAGCAAGGGTTGTTGATCTCAAACTTTCTAATGGCAGGACTACAAGTAGAGCCATAAATAAGATTAGTATTTTACCTATTTATAAGTAAATGTGATAATATTCTAAGAATGTTAAATACTTATTAATGTATATTTTGCACTGAGTTAAGAAATTTAAACCTTAATTAACTTCTAAGTATTGTTTTAAAGTTTAGCACATTTGTTAACTGTATAACCAAATTGAAATGTAATTCTGCATTAGTCCTTGGACTTCTTGATTTAAATTAATTAAAAATATTGTAAAATCCCCATAACCCTGCCCGGGGATTATGTTTCTGAACGAATCATTCATTCTCCTTTTTCATTCTACACTCTTCCATTCGTTCACCTCTCTCTCATCTCGAACCTCTAAACGTGTGCACAAGCTCTGTAACTAATTTATTAAAAAACTCTGAAAATATAGTGATACTTTCTAAAATAAGTTATTTCATTATCCACCAAACAGTTTATGTAGTTTGTTTACGATATGCGTCTCATGTAGTCTATGTATTTTATTTATGAAATATACATATTTCATTGTTCCTTTGTTTGTTTGCACTGCCCATTAAAGTTTCTTTTCGCCATTTCA
This sequence comes from Thaumatotibia leucotreta, assembly GCA_025490895.1. Lineage (NCBI taxonomy): Eukaryota > Metazoa > Arthropoda > Insecta > Lepidoptera > Tortricidae > Thaumatotibia > Thaumatotibia leucotreta. The sequence continues at coordinate 49,561 of JALPQI010006458.1, forward strand.
CTATCCAAAGGTTGTCTGGAAGAGATCGCTCTTTAGCGATAAGTCCGCCTGTTGTTACCTACTTATTTAAGTAAAATGAATGTATTTCTATTGCTTTGTTTTTGTTTGTAAGTAGTGCAACAATAAAGAGTTTTATTATTATTATTATTATTAGATCTCAAAAAAGGGATACAAATAAATGGTCCTTGTACATAAAAAAAATAATTGTACAAAAAATGGAGCATTAAATGTTAATTTGTAGATCCCGAAAAAAGTTATACAAATAAATGGTCCTTGTACAGTAGGGTTCAAAATTGCATGAACAGTTTATGAATTAATTCATTTATAAACTGTACATAAAAAAATAATTGTACAAAAAATCGAGTATCGATATCGACATCACAAAATGTGTTTACCTATCCCTAAGTAAGAACTTGACAGCTACCATTTTGCACCTCCGATACCGGGGTCTAATTATGGGGTAGTTTATTGCTCTAGGAAAGTCATTAATATACAATAAAAATAACAGAGGGCCTAATACACTTCCCTGTGGTACCCCGGATTTTATATATCTTACATTTGATAAGAATATCCGGTCTGTTTTAAATTTCATACAACTTCTGGTTACTTGAGTATACTGTAGCCTATTAGTTAGATATGATTTGATGAGGTTCAGTATGTTTCATCTAATACCATAACTGTTGAATTTTTTAATCATAATTTCATGATCTACGTGATCAAAAGCTAGTCATGTCTGCAAATATTGCACATATTGGTGTTTTTTTATCAACGCTTTCCATTACATTTTGTATATATTCGTATATAGCCATATTCATGTTAATATCTTTTCTAAAGCCTTTCTGTTCCTTACACAGTAACTGATATTTATCCAGATAGTTGTACAAACATTGGTAGATATATTTCTCGACTATAACTACATAGGTATGTATAGGTATACAAATACATATCAGTTTGTCAACGACATTAGTAAATGCATTCTTCATTCAAAGTATGAAGATATTCAGTAAAGTGAAATCTTCTCACGATGCAGCACTTATTTAATATGATCTTCTGCGACTCGACAAATATATTGTCGAGCGTCATACTAACGACTAGAACTTAAGCCCCTCCAAGTGCGTTTCAATTACGTTTTCACGGCAGCGTAATTTAATTACTTGCATTTATTTACTTAAAAACCAGCCCTTGACCTCAGTTACTTCAGTGAAGGATTAGGGAGTGGTTCATGATCATGACTCCAGGCTTTTGTTTGACAAGCACATTGATGAAATTGTAAGTAATGGTCGAAGAGCTTTAGGATTTATTATGCGCAATTCAAATTATTTTACCCAAGCTAAAACTCTCAAAGTGCTTTATTACTCATTAGTCAGGAGTAAGCAAGAATATGCATCAGAAATTTGGAACCCATGTTACAAAACTTATGTTGATAGAATAGAACGCATTCAGAAAAAGTTTCTTAGATACCTTACTTTCAAAATTAAAAATCAGTATCATTCAAATAACTATTTAGGTATATGTAGCAAACAACATTTACTGCCATTGTATAAACGTCGTGATATTGCTGATATTGTATCTTACATCATTCTTAATATTACTTCTGGTAAAATTGACTGTCCCGAATTACTCTCTAAACTTTCATTCAATACTCCTACTCAGTCTAAACGATTCTATCTCCCTATTTCAGTTAAACGTGGTTCATGTAATTATAGGCACAATAGTTTTCTGTGTAGAGCAGCTCGCAAATTGTATAGTTCATCAAATGACTTAGATATTGATGTATTTAATTGCTCAGTACCGTGCGTCAGACGCAACATAACCAATATGTACTTTCAAACTATCTAGTTGCAGGCAGTCAGAGGTGAGGGCTTATTTCACTATGAATGATTATTGTCTATTTAGAGAATAGATATATAATGGGCGTCTATCTCTAAGGTGACGGAAGGAAACAACTTATAAATTGAACACTGTATTAATTGATTAACAATTGCGTGTATACGACACAAGGGTTTAAGCGGGACTGCCGAGGCGGCGTCCTGCCTGCAACATGGCGGGGAATCGGAATTTGGCTAGTCAGCTCATATCACGGTGCACATGCACTAACATATGAGCTGACGTAGCCAATGTCCCTATATCACGTCCCCCCTTTATAAAAAAAATAAAATAAAATAATGATACATACAATGATCTCTCTTTTGGGATCTAATCATAATTCACCCTGTATAGTCAAGCTACTCGGATGTCGTGCAGGTGTACATTCCGCTGACACAGCGCGTCGCGCAACTGCCTGACACCACGCGTTTCGCAATGCTTGATAACCATGCCTATTGGCATTGTTTTACAATACTAATATTAAATTACATTCACAAATGATACTGAATTACAACAATGATTTTAGCAACATTCAAAAATAGGTAAATTCACTTACGTACCGAAATGACATTGTAAAGATAACATAAAAAATAATAGAAACACTTATTTAGTTCTTAAAACACTTCACTTAGTAGATAACATGTTGCTGTTTGGTCTGGGGTTGACCCTGTTCCTTATGGACCACAACCGTAGGTTCCATTCTTAATACTGTCTTTCTTAAGTAACTGCGCGTACATTTCTTGCATCGGATTCTAACGAAGTAGCACATTAATATTGCCAAAATCATTAGAATTATAACTGCTGCTATACACAAATAATTAAGTTTGTTATCCACTTGTCCAGTCGTGCTGTGCACTTCTGCGATAGCAATATTGTTGCGTGCACCATCCTCCTTACTCTGGTTGTAACCCATGTTATAAGTTAAAATTGCAATGACTGATACTAGTGATCACAATAGGTTTTAAACGACACGCGCAGCGTGTTGACCGTACACCAAATTAGCTTCTTAAAACTGAATACAATATGACAATTGACGGTCTTATAAGATGATTAATACATGACATTACAATAAAAATTTGCATCTGTAGCAACCCAGATTCAATACAGTCTAAAGTTCACAATGTGACATCCATAAATTATAAATAACAACTTGCTCGTCTAAGCCTAAAGTTAGCCAGCCAGTACTATAACCGTTATCGCTATGCGATATTACGCTATAACATCGCGTCATTGACCTACCACGATAGGTAAGAAAAATGATGCTATGTGCGAATGAGACATTGTTTAATATAAAATGAAAAGTGTATGAAAAATGGTGTATAAATATGTGTAAAATAAGAAGTAAAGTGGTGTAAAAAAAATGTAAATCATAATAAAAAATGTTTATAATTTTAACTTATTAATAGTCATTAATAAAAATCGTCTACAAACCTAACTGGTCTTTTAATTATCCTGCCACTCCTAGATGTGCGTGGCGGATCGTTAGCTTCGCTTACGCTCTGCGGTGTGGTGGAGTCACTTACTTTACGATTTGCACTAGATTGAATGTCTTCGTTCCAAACGTAAGCAGGCTTCAACCTATCTATTGAAATGCGTGCTTGCCTGTTTGGAAACTGAATAAGGAATATTTTATCGTTCCTTTCTAATACTTTGAATGGTCCCGTATACGGTGGTTGCAAAGATTTCCTCACCGTGTCATCGCGGACGAATACATATTCGCATGTTTGCAACTCCTTATGGACAAATAAAGCGCGATTATTTCGTGGGCCTACAGCCGCTGGTTTGTACTTATGTATAGTTTCGCGAATTTTACTAACTAAACTAGAAGTATCGTTAGGTTCCTTAGCTTGTGTGGTAAAAAAGTCTCCGGGTAAGCGTAACGTCTTACCAAACATCATTTCTGCGGCGCTTATGCCGTTATCACTGCGTCCAGCGGCGCGCAGGCCAAGCATGACTGTGGACAACTCGTCCTCCCATGAGGTATTGTCCATCCTGGCCATAAGAGAAGCTTTCAACGTGCGGTGGAACCGTTCGACCTTGGCATTACTTTGAGGATGAAAAGCTGTAGTCCTAATCCTATTTACGCCTAATAAAATCGTTAGTTCCCTAAATAAGCTACTCTCGAACTGACGACCTTGGTCCGTCGTGAGTTTAGTCGGACAACCATAGCGCGCGATCCACCCGTTATACACAACTTTGGCTACGACCTCGGCCGACATCTCCTCTATGGGGAAAGCCTCAGGCCAACCTGTGCGTCTGTCTACAATAGTTACCAAATAACGATTTCCACGAGGAGATGTCGGCAGGGGGCCGACGAGGTCCACGTGGATGTGCATCAAACGATCTGCGTCTTCATAGGTACCTAGATCAGAGACTGTGTGTCGTGAAACTTTCGACTTTTGGCATGATATGCACGCTCTTGCCCAATTATTAATATCTTTATTCATATTACGCCAGAAAAACTTTTGACAAACCATTTTACGAGTAGTGCGAATCCCGGGATGACTCAAATTATGCACGCTATTAAATGCGGTCTGTCTGTACTTCGCGGGTGAATACGGTCTTAACTCCCTACACGAAATCTCACAATAGATGGCTTTTTCGCATGTAGGTATTATTACCGACTTTATATTGACGGTACTACGTCCGTCGCGTTGATCCGATTGCATCAGCTGTTTTAGGTACTCATCGTTGGTTTGTTCATCAGCGAGTTCCGCGTAATCAATCGTAGTGGGACAAACAATCGTCTCTATGCGGGATAAACTGTCTGTCACGATGTTATCCTTCCCACTTATGTGTCTAATATCCGTGGTGAACTCGCTGATAAACATCAACTGCCTCGTACGTCGCGGTGTTTCGTTGCTATTCCTGCCTATGTTTTCGAATGCGTGACATAAGGGCTTATGATCCGTGTAGATAATAAGCGGTCTACCTTCAAATGATTTACGGAAGTGTTTCATGGACATATAAATGCCTAACAATTCCAAATCATACGCAGAATAACTTTTCTGGGCCTTAGTCAATTTTTTTGAAAAGAACCCTAATGGTTCCCATTTTCCGTTAACCAGCTGATGTAATGCGGAACCTACGTAAGTGGACGATGCGTCAGACATCAATGCTAAAACTGCGTTGGACCGGGGGTGTGACAGTGTAACGGCTTTTTTAAGGCCCGCTTTACACTGTTCAAAAGCCTCCTCAGTCTCGGTATTCCAAATTATTGCTGTTTTGTCGCGTTTCTTTGTATTAACCAGGTATTGATCGAGTTTCGACTGCATGGCCGCTGCCCTAGGGATATGAGACCTGTAAAAGTTGAGCATGCCCAGGAATCGTCGCAACTGCTCCACAGTCTCCGGCCTAGGGTAATCTATGATGGCCTTGACCTTTTCATCTAACGGTCTAATGCCTGACGTATCTACCTGATGACCTAGGAACTCTAACTGCGTTTGACCGAAACTACATTTGGCTAAATTTATAGTAATCCCGAATTTAGCAAAGCGTTCAAATACCAACCTAAGATGGTCCCTATGCTGCGCTTCGTCGTCGCTCGCTATAAGAACATCGTCTAGGTAGTTGAATAGGAAGTCCAGGCCTTCCAGCACTGACGTATTCATGAACCGCTGAAAGGTTTGGGCAGCACAACGAAGTCCGAATGGCATTACAGGAAATTCCCATAAACCGAACGTTGTAATAATGGCAGTTTTCTCGATGTCACGTTCAGCAACTGGGATGCAATGATAAGCCCTGTTTATGTCCAATTTTGAAAAGATCTTCTTACCTGCCAATATGAACGTGAAGTCGTGCAGCCTCGGTATTGGGTACCTATCAGGTGTTGTCTGTGCGTTAAGTGCACGGTAATCTCCGCAAGGACGAATTTCGCCGTTTTTCTTAATTACAACCGTCAGAGGACTGGCCCATTGGCTTTTACTGGGCCTACAAATGCCTAATTCTTGCATTCGGCGAAATTCCTCCTTGACTTTCTTATGCCTGTCGGGTGGCAGTGGCCTTGCCCTCGCGAACGTTGGTGGACCCGTCGTTTCGATGTGGTGTACCACATCGTGCGCGGGGGGCTCCCTGTATGTCGGCGGCTTCGTAATACTGGGAAATTGCAACAATAAGCTAGAATAGGGGTGATTACCGTCGACCGTGCTAATGGTTGGTTGACTACAACTTACGACCGGTGCGTCGACCTTGAGCTCTGTTACAAGGTCATGCAGCTTCTGGCCGCTCAAATCCACTAACAGCTTATAATGGGCTAAAAAATCGGCTCCTAGTATTGGCTGTCTAACGTCGGCTACTACAAAGTCCCATCTAAACGGCCTTCGTAACTTAATATCTAACACCAATGTTTTAGTACCGTAAGTTTTTATTTGCGAACCATTCGCTGCGAAAAGTTTTAAATTTGTGCACTCACCCACACGTAGTTTTTTATTAGCCGGTACTAAAGAAATATCGGCATCCGTGTCCACTAAAAAACGAAGTCCACTGGTCAAGTCCGTAATACACAATCGACGGCTAGTATAGATAGCACAGGTTTCCGTCGTGCTCTGTGCTATCTCCGCTAGTTTTCCGGCTTCGTAGTCCAGGCGCACGGCTGTACGCATTTAGCGGCGGCGGGTCCGAACCGGAAGTGGTAAAAACATAGCCAGTTCGGGTTCCGTTCGGTGTTGCTACGGCGGGAACGGCTTCCTGGTCTTGACGTACTCCGACCGGATGTGGATCGGCCACCTCTGCCTCGGCGTCTGAAGTTACGTAACCTTGGCCTCGAGCGTTCAAGGTCCATCATGCGGACGCTCAACTTGGCGATTTCTGCCAAAATCACTGCGGTGTCTGCTCCGGAACTGCCTGGCGAAGCTCGGCGTGACGTGCCAGACGCCGCTGCCACCGCAGACACATGTGGAACCCTGGTGGCCTCCGACACATCATCAGCAATGCTGGCCAACGTGTCGAGGTCGTTTTCCCTGGATGCCACCAGTACTGCTCGCACCGCCGTAGGCAAGTGGTTCTGCCACATGATGCGTAACGTTCCGTCGGGGAAGCTGTCCTTAGCCAAATTGCGCATCTTGGCTAAGAGTTGAGATGGTTTCTGGTCACCCAGATCCATCTCCCCGAGGACTTTCTCCACCTGGCGGTTCTTCGAATCCTCCAGCATTTTCAGGAGCTTGCTCTTCAACTCCTGGTACTTGTTGGTGGCGGGCGGGTTGGTCAAAAAGTCCGTCAGGCGTAATATAACGTCCTTCGGGGGCTTCGACACGACCATGTCGAACTTCGCGTCGTCCCCAATGCGCTGCGGTGTCAATACGGCCTCCGTTCGTATGAACCATACCCTGGGCTGGTCCACCCAGAAGTCCGGTATCCGGCTCGAAACCGATATTGCCATGACTTCGGTTGTTTGGGGTGTGAAAGCGTCTTCCAGCCTCAGTTTACGGTGAGCCCCGCTCGGCCCTGACCTTGTTTGTTCGTCGTCACTCATTGTTCTTTAACGGTTAAAGTTACGTTGCACTCACAAAATTAGTTCACTAAATGTCTGAAATATCACGTCGGTAGGTCACCAGTTTAGGGAATAGATATATAATGGGCGTCTATCTCTAAGGTGACGGAAGGAAACAACTTATAAATTGAACACTGTATTAATTGATTAACAATTGCGTTTATACGACACAAGGGTTTAAGCGGGACTGCCGAGGCGGCGTCCTGCCTGCAACATGGCGGGGAATCGGAATTTGGCTAGTCAGCTCATATCACGGTGCACATGCACTAACATATGAGCTGACGTAGCCAATGTCCCTATATCTATATATGATGGCGGTGTTCACTCGTTAGTTTACTGTTATTTTTTATATTATAATGTACTGAATAACTTAATTTTAGCTTAAGTAGGCACTAGAGCTTATCACATGGGTATATGTGTGATATTGGGAACATATTTGTTAGTAATATGCATAGATTCATATACTGTTTCATATTTGTGAGTTCCTATAATTAGCTCTGTATTTCTATTTAAGACGCATACAGTGTTATTGCATAGCTGTTGGATTACCTTCAATACAATAAAATAAAAAGAAAATAAGACGAAAATCATGTCAAATTCCCATGTAGCACCAACTCCACACATACACATGTCGTTTAACTTGAATTATATGATATACGGGTAACAACTCTAAATCGTCTTTAATCCAGCGAGCGTTTAAGAATACCACTTAAGTAAAAAAACCATTATGATATGAAAAAACCTTTGTTACATAGTGCATTGTTGAAAACAAAAAATATTTCTAAGTTACTCTTTACATAATAACATTTTCAGACAAAGGAAAGTCTACGGCCAAAAACGCCAATTTCATAGGTAATTAACGACTCAACCTCGGCTGTGTGACTCAACCTCTACTCGAACTTACTTCTGATGTGTTATCTTTTTTAGAAGGAAATATAGTGCCTTCTACATTTAACCTGAAACGAATAGGTAATAAGACTAATAAGTTTAATAAAATAACAGTGTGGAATTACAGAAAAAAGTCCAAAACATGAATTTGAGGACTTTTGACGAAATTTCGGGAAATACTGGTACCTACAACCTAGCCAAACAAGGTTTGCCAATACCAACCCGCTGAAAGTTAGGTTAGCAACTGGGAATCCGAATATAGGGTTCATTTTAAGAACATTTTATTTATTTTATTGGTAAGACAACAAAGGTTCGTCATTGTTAGCAGCTTCATTTGGTATCTTAAATTCGGATTCCATGTGTGCGTATTAGTCGAAAGCGAGTATAATGACGAAAACTAAAATAAAATATACGCAATCATGGAATTAGTAAAAAAATAGAATAATGACGAAGACTACGAAAAATTTTAATGCCAACCTGGAACATAAAATAGACCCTGATTCCCATTCCTACTTGTAAAATGTAATTGATATTACGATTGGGGGTCAGAGGCTAAGGTTTTTGTCGTGGAGATTGGGTGGCGTTTACGACAGAGAGGTCTTCACCCTCGCACCGGGACATTCCTGGTGCAAAAATTGTCAATCGCGATTCAGCGTGGCAATGCCGCGAGCGTGATGGGCACTTTTGCGCCGGGGATGACACGGGGCGGGTTATTTGACTCTTTTGGTATTGTTTGTGAATTGCAAATTGTATGTTCTTATTGAAAAAATGAACCTTTATTAAAGGTTAAAAAATTTTTTTTATTTTTTTTTTATTAGCCTGTTTCAGTGTCCCACTGCTGGGCAAAGGCCTCCCCTTTTTCTCGAAATTCGACCCTGTCGAGTGCATAATCCCGCCACTCCCCGTTAAATTTGTCCAGGTCATCCCGCCATCTCCTTTTTGGTCTGCCTCTGCTTCGACCATGTTGTAGGGACCATTCGGTAGCTACTTTCGCCCAACGTTCGGGATGCATTCGGCAGACATGCCCTGCCCAGTCCCCACTTCAGTTTAGCGGCTTTCCTACCTACATCCTCAATACCGGTTTTGGAGCGCAGTTCGGTGTTTCTGATGCGATCAGTCCTGCGAACACCCAGTATGCTGCGCTCCATCGCCCGTTGGCAAACTTTGAGGCTGGTTTTTTGTGCTTCAGTAAGGGACCAAGTTTGGGCGTCATAGGTTAGGACAGGCAGGATACACATGTCTACGAGTTTGCGCTTTAGTGAAAGCGGAAGGTTGCCCTTCATTAGCGCCTTCATGGACCAGAAGCTCTTCCAGGAGTTGTTGATACGACGATCTATTTCTCTGAACTGCCTGTTATCGAAGGATACTATCTGGCCCAAGTAGATGTACTCGTCGACATATTGTATATCCTGCCCGTCTACCGTTACCCTATGTTTCACGCTATTGGTCATGAGCTGAGTCTTGGCCCTGTTCATAGTTAAACCTACCTCAAAGCTTGCCGTGCTAAGGTCTTGAAGCATTCTCTGTAGTTGGGATGCAGTGTGAGAGAATAGGACGATATCGTCGGCAAATCGGAGATTTGTCAACGTTTTGCCGCCAACATCTATTCCTACGGACTCCCAACGTGCCGCCAACTTCCGGAATATTTCCTCTAGGGTACTGGTAAAGAGCTTTGGGGACAGCGGGTCTCCCTGTTTGACCCCTTTCTCGATACGGAATTTGGGTCCCGGAGCGTGTAGTTTTATGCATGCTGTACTATTCTGGTATATGATGCCGACGAGTTCAACATACGTTTCGTCGATATTTTGGTTGCGCATAGCGGAGAGTACAGCTGAGTGTTTGACGCTGTCAAACGCCTTGCTATAATCCACGAATGCCAGGTAAATTGGTATGTTGAACTCGTTGGATTTTTCTATGACTTGGTTGATGGTGTGAAGATGGTCTGTGGTTGAGAATCCCGGTCGAAATCCAGCTTGTTCTGGAGGTTAAAAAAAATTATATTACGAAAATAATCGTAATTTATTTATTCCCTCAAAATATAGTTATGCTAATACTAAAAATATATTTTTTGTTATTTTACCTATTATTAGTGATAAATTTGTCGGTTAGTTTATTGTCTGAGTTCTACACTGCATATTGTGTGTTGTAGGTGACCTACAATTTATTGACAATTTTGCCGAACACAAAATTGAAATTATTTACTCGATGGTGATATTTGAGATATGCATCATGATCAGCATCGGTATTGAGGTCGTGTTGTCGGCTAACGTCATGGTCACCACTGCCTTCAGGTATGTACCCACAGCTAGTTGAGGTAACATTTACTTTAAGAGATGTACTCAGTGAGTAGGTACATCACATCCATACCATTTTTCTGTAGCCATATCATGAGTTGTCAAGTAGTTAGGTTTTACTCGACACGTAAATCATTCCATCGCACTCGCACTGTAGCCATACAATGACTTTGCAAGTATCTGTAACGTTAAGTTTTACTCGAAAGCAGGCTATCGCGCTCGATCCAATACGTGGCGTGTACGGAGCACGCTGCCCTATGCCGGGCTTCGCCCGACGCTTGGGAGAGACCGGTGTGTAGCGGTGCAGCGCGCGGAGGAAATAAATATCCTACATTTCACACTTGTATTATAAATATACAGGGTGTTTTTTATATCATTAGCCATATTGCAATAATGTGTTGGGTAAAGGCGTAAAAAAATATTTGGTAAAACAAAAATAATCCGTTTTTCATTATCCTTTTTGTTATAGATTTTTTTTAAAATCCCATTATCTAACGAATCTTTGGTCACTATGATCACTTGCTTACTTTGCGTACTGCCCCACCATCTCATAACTGCCAAATCAGATTGGAAAGGGTGTTTGAGTTTGCAACTTTAATTAACCCGCATAAGGTAACTGATTCAATGCGTTATAACGTACGTAACAAGTTTCCTACGCGTGGTGGGGAATGGAGGTGGAGCTTAACTTGCAGGTAAATCCCACGAGACAGCATTATCAGTCTATCGCATACAGTACTAATAATGAGGGTATTTTGAGTTGCGCGCCGATCTGAGGGTAGTTTGACTCGAGCGCGTTCACGCAAGCGCACTCCTTCTTTGTTTACAGAGTGCTGTACAAATGGCACATGGCATCTTGCGATCAGCCGAGCCAGCATAATTTGACCTCAAGAACGGAGTAACTTAAATGTTCCGTCATACAAACGCGTACTGGTTTACCTCAGATATCGATTCTAATGCACTCTCTAAGCAAATTGAATTGTTGATGACGACGAGCAGGTACAAGTAGGTATGCGCTTGGGCAGTTTTAATCAAATAACAATCGTGTGTGCATGTAGTTAGGACATTTTATTCATTGTTTAGTGCCGATGGTGGGGTGAGTGACGTCGGCTGATCGGTGCTTGTGATGAACTCCTGATTGGCTAAGACTTGACTACTCAAACCTGCTACCCTTTTGTCTGCCATCGAATCGCACGGATTGAAACAAACTTGCCTAATGACCACAAATTGGGTTCCCTCTATCTGGCATAATTTATTTTGTCCGAAACGCTTAGGACATTTGTTGTGAGGGTGAAAATTTCTGCGTGAGCGAGCGAAGCGAGCGAACAAAACCTTCCGGGGCAGATCCGACACTTATTTATTAGAGGTTATTTTTTTTTTAACAACCTAGAAAGTACTCCGCTCAAAAGTGTATGCTAAAACAAACTATGCCGATACTTTTTATGCACATCCAGATTATGCCTCATTATTAATAGGAGCATCAAAATTATGCACGTATAATATTCGGAAAATTCGAAATCTGCCGTAACGAACTATGCCAAACTTGAGTATGCCACAACAGTTTCTGCACAAAGCCCATTATGACTACATACATTAAGCCATATAGAATCATTCATAAAAAAATTATGCCACAACAGGGTGAACCCCACAAACTATGTTTTTGCCCGATAAAAAACGGGAAAAAAACTAAAAAAAAGTGTCACTTTTTTTTCAAAATTGTTGTGTACTGTTGATCGCGAATGACATATCCAAATTTGGCTAACGACATAACAAACACCCTGTATATTGTGACTTAGATGATATTTCAGGATGCTTAGCCAAGTTGCCAACCGCTAACGCTTAGTAGCGTATATTAGTTTTCCCTCTATGTCACTCTATCATATTAGTGGGACAAAGACAGTTAGCTGCCTTCCAGTTACGATTGACGATTAAGCGTTAGCGATCGGCATTACTTGTCTAAGCACCCTGAACTGCTTTGAGATATCGTGTCCGTGAGCGGTGTCTAACTGTCTATATGTACATTTGAGCTAGCATTTTGTTCATTCTTTAAAACTGTATCTTAATCCACTATAATTATTATCTAATTGTTCTTTCTTAGCCTAATTATTTATTCAATGCTACATCTATGTATCTAATATTTACATTTATATTATATGTCGACACTTTGATAATTCATAATGTTACATTGGAGTATTCGAGGAAAATGTATTAAATAAGAACGGCTAACAAATACAATTGGCTATGTAAAGTTTTCCGAATATATGAATATTATAATTTTCCCTAATAGCCGCCGCCTTAACTTTTTTTTCATCACACTTGCTGTCTAAGCGCGCCATTGCTTGCGCGCATAGCGGAAGTAATAGAAAAGTGAAATTCCCTAGGGAGTAATAGAAATGTCAGTACGCCATTTAATAATATTATGTCTTAAAACTTATTTTTTGGTTAGCAAGTGTGATGAAAAACATTGTATGCATCACGGTCGGTAAGCGGAATACTAACTCGAGTCATAAAAACGGCGTCGGGCTTCTAACACTCTCGTTAGTAATTCCGTACTTGCCTCCCTTGATGCACAATGTACTATTACGGTAGAGGGAATAAGTATATTTCCCACCATGTTACAACATTATGTCAAAGTGGCCCGAGATTAATTTTGCGCGTTTCTGACTGTCTGTCTGCCCGTGTTTTATATCCTGGCCACGACATTGGTGGGTCATTGTTAGTCGGAAAAACAAAAGTTGTCCACTCAGTGGTCAAAAGTTAACAGCTTGTATAAATCGTTGTTACGATTTTATTGCATAGGGCTGTAGATCGGCGAACCTAGTTGTACCGTCAACTGTTTTATCCCAAAATTAGTACAGTAATTCCTTAACTTTAGGTATGTCCACTGAAAAGACGATAACCTAAATCTGACAATGATTCTGTTCTAAGGCGACTGGCTAAGGAGAGCAGCGGCGAGCGAATTAAACAAAATCAAGACCACTAAAGAAGCATGCCTCGATAATTCGCTGTGGGCTAAATCGCGCGCGAATTTACTTGACATTTTGCGTCCTTTGATTACGTCCCATTTGCTCAATGCCGTTAAGACAACGGTTCACTATTGGGATGCATACTAACGAATGTAATAATATAGTTACGCATAATGTCTTCTAGCCGAAATATTGACAAGGCGAATCGTATTTATGCATATTTTTTTACGCATAATATTTAAAAGCATACACATTAAAGGCATACCCGTAATAATAACTAACATCACACAGCATAAATACAAAATTGCATAATAATTATTACGCATCATTTCACGATGCATACAAATAGTTAATCCTAAAATTAGACTGGCTTGATTGATATGCTATTACAAAAACTGCAGGCGTTCTACAGTATACGGAGAATGACGGTAGATTCACATTTAGTTTTATGAATAAAAGTGACGGTGAGTAATAAAACAATATAAGCAGAATATTAAGCGATTAAGGAAAACCGATTGTTTCAACATGGCAAATCAAGTGTGTATAATCTGTATAATATATGGGAATAATAGTGAGGTCGACGGGGGTCTGCGTCGCAGACCCCCTTTTCTGCGTAGTTTAGGCGCTTCGCGCCTGGACAACACACTAACCTAACCTAACCTAATTTATCTATACTTTGAAATTTAACGCATTTCAATATTTTAGATTCAAGAGACCCGCAACAAAATAATAGAACATTCTAAAATATGTAAAATACTGAATATGTAAACATGCATGTTAATTGATTTAAAATTGATGTTAAACAAAGAAAAAGTGTTATATTCAAATAGGGAACTAAAATTATGCTTTCCGAAATATTATGACTAGTAACCAATAGTCCAAACAGTAATATGCGTAGTATACCCTCCTGAGTCCTGGATAAAAAATGAGTACACTCGCATAAAAACCGAGAGTCCTTTATATTATAACACTATCAGCGTAAAGTCCTGGGTAAAAATCGAGTACGCTCGCATAAAAGCCGAGAGTCCTTTATAACACCATCAGTGTTGAGTCCTGAACTTTCTGCTGCTTATTTTAAGGTTTAAAATGAGTTTGTCAGATTTTTGTTGGATCAAAGTTGGTTATATACTCTAAGAGGTATACTTTAAGCATGATTTATTTTACAAATTATTTGGGCGTTATAAAGGCCTCTCGGCTTTTATGTGACCAAGATTTTATAATAAATATGGCGAATACGAGTCATTTTGTATGAAATCTGGTGTATCTTTAAAAAATAAAATAAAATATAAGGAATTGTCAAAATGCAATAATTTTTAAAAATAACAAAAAAAGTAGAACCATTCTGTTATTAAAACATTAAAATCTTTCTTTTAAAATCTAGTTCAATACAAAACTGTTGTAGTTAAATCAGTCTACTTCTCACATCACAATAGAATCCTCATAAAGTAACTTACTTAAATATTTTAACAATAATTGTAATAAACCTTCTGTAACATTATATAACTAATTAAGAAATTTTAATCTACGTGTTTCCAGAAAAACGCGTTTTAAACAAGTGTGAGGACTTAATGATGCTATGAACTAAGTCCGAGAGGGCTTTACAAAGGTCAAATTAATTTAACACGTAATTGTACTTCAAACATCATATTTACAATAAATCTAGTAATTATATTATAATAAACTTGTAAAATACTCATTGAATACATAAAAAAGCAGACAAAAACAAACAGGTTTAAGCGAAAAAATAAGATTGAACTCATCTCCATCTGCGTGACGTGACATCTTGCCGGACTTTTGACGTCGCACTTAATGGATTATTCTTGTTTACTGGGCAATGGCCTTTGCTAAATAGAGATAGGTATATTTCTGATTGGATGACAACCATTGAATCTCAAAATCTCGCCAATATTGCCTGATTTTAAGCGCGAAACGTTAAGGCCTTTATAACGGTCAATCGGCGTTTATTGACAACTTTAGTTTTTAGCGCTCGGTCTTTGCACATGTCATGATTTTGGCCGTTATAACGGACTTTGGGACTTTATTGATAACTTAATGTTTTTAGCGCTCGGCTTTTACACATGGCATGATTTTGGCCTTTATAACGGACTCAGGGACTCAGGAGGATACATTAGGCAAATATAAATTAGTCTAAGTTAAATTATTACACAACTCTAATATGCGAACAAAGTAGTATGCCGAAATAATTACTATGCGACAGTACATTTATGCTAATACAAATTATGCGAAGAAAAGTATGCCAAAATAGAATAGCCTAAAAAAGATTATGCGACCAGAAGGTATACCAAGACAACTGCGTTGTCGTGGCATGCTCACGTCAGACCGTTTTCGCCGCCCCGCTCACCACGGTCGCGTTTGCCTTAGACCAATGTCGTGGCCAGGCCGTTAAGGTTGAAGAAAATGCGGCTCTTTTGTTTTTTTTTCTATAAATTGTTAATAATCTTTTTTTAAGTGAGTTAGGTGACATTTGTGCAGTTTTATGGAAGAAATAGAGCCTAATGCGTTCGTCCGCAATTAGTACTATGAAATAGAAAAAAAAATGTGTCAACGTCAATGTCACTCGTGTCATTCATTTTTTTTTTCTATTTCATTGTACTTGTTGCGAACGAAAGCATTAGGCTCTGTTCATCCATAAAACTGCACAAATATCATCTCACCCACAAAAAAACATTGTTACAAATAAAAAAAGCCATATTTTCTTTTTTCTCTTACGACGACTGCTATTATATTAGGGAAATAGTACATTGTGCATCAAGGGAGGTAAGTACGGAATTACTAACGAGAGTATTAAATTAACTATAAACTTTTATGACTCGAGTTAGTATTCCGCTTACCGACCGTGATGCATACAATGTTTTTCATCACACTTGCCGACAAAAAATAAGTTTGAAGACATAATATTATTAACCCTTAACCACCTACGTGCGGTCTCACAGACACTGGATTATTCAAAATTGACAATAACTGAACGCAAGTACATCGCTCACGCCTCTGTGACCTTGTACCTTTGCCCGGCCCCTCCGCAGTGCTGGCCATGCTGACGACTCGTTCAGACGTGCACTCATTTGGATTTCGTGAGTAATAAAGTAGCATCGGCGGTCCGTGAGACCGCATGTAGGTGGTTAAGATACATTTTGTTACCGTCTCAGTGACCGCACGTAGGTGGTTGTGTTATTTAAGTTTTGAACACAGTTTTGAAAATAGGTTCAAATTTATGAAGAAACTGGCCGAAAAATTAGTAAAAGCCTATTTAGAGCGTCGTGCAAATAATCAGCGTCTTCCACGGGACTAGAAACTTGTTTTGAATGTGAATGTTCGAACAAAATGTGTGTCGACGGCAGACAAGAATGGTTATTTTAAAAGCATGTAATTTTACAAAAATATCTTATTTGTAACCAAATTAGATAGTTTAATAGCATTTTTGATTGCTCAATTTAATTTTTTTATAATGCAAAGCTTTATATTATGTTCTTTAATTTTGTAATCTCATATCCTGAAGGACACTAAGTTTTGTAATCGAAAATACAAGAAGTTGATAAATATGTTAATTTTGAAATACAAAATGTTGATTATTTTTGTATTCTTGTTGGTTAATAAATGCCTGAAACTATTTAAAGTATATTTAATATATTTAAACCCCCTTCAGTCACGCCAAAGTAATTAAATCAGGTCCCATAAGAAGAAGCGGTCTCCAGGACCGCAGGTAGGTGGTTGTGTGATACAAACAGGACGTAGGTAGTCAAGGGTTAAATTGTAATTGTATTTCCCGCTACCCTAAGGTTGTCTGGAAGAGATCGCTTTTTAGCGATAAGACCGCCTGTTGATACCTACCTTGTAAATCAATAATTAATTTTTGCTTTGTATTACTTTTTATTTGTGGTACAATAAAGAGTATTTATTATTATTATTTATGTTTATATCGTTATATTTCTCTCCAAACGGAGGGTGTTTTACTTCTATACACGCGGGCTTCTGGCCAAACGAGTATAGAAGGTATTATACAACGTAACCTACAGTTCTAGGCTAAGAAATTTGCGTACTATGCGACATGTATTCATGATAGCCGCCTTTTGTAGAAGTATATATGTGAGTGGTTGGATGTCAAGGGTTTTAAGACTTGCATGTAAAGTGCGAGGGTTAACACCCGTCGATGAGATTATAATCGGCACCGTCTTGACCGTGCTCACTCGCCATTGATTCTTTATTTCTATGGAAAGGTCTGTATATTTACTTAATTTTTCGGTATGAGTTGACGTAAGATTAAGTGTATTGGGTATGGCTATGTCTATTAAATATACAGTTTTTGAAGTCTTGTCGTAGAGTGTAATGTCAGGTCTATTGTAGTGCACAGTTTTGTCAGTGATAATAGGTCTGTCCCAATAAATTTTGTATTGCGGTGACTCTAAAATGACCTGTGGTGTGTATTTGTAGTAAGGGGTCCTGTTTTCGATAAAGTTATATTTAAAGGCTAGGTATTGGTGAATTATGGCTGCTATCTGATCATGTCGGTGTTTGTAATCTGTCTGGGTTATGGATCGGCACGCTCCTGTGATATGCTGGATGGTTTCTGAGGAGGCATGGCAGCGTCGGCATGAGTCAGTTGTTAAGTTACGGTCGCGGATAATATATTTTCTGTAATTTCTAGTGTCAATAATTTGATCTTGGATAGCTATCATAAACCCTTCAGTTTCGGGAAACAGCTCACCTTTTTTGAGCCACATATTGGAAGCTAGCTTGTCTACATTGGGGTTTATTAGGTCGAGTCGGTGTCTGCCGTGGAGTGATTTCTGAATCCAGTTTTGAAGTTTTTGTGTGGGGTTTGTGATATCTTCATTTTTTTGTTTGCCAGGGTCGCTTAAATTGAGTGGGGTACAATGATGGTCAGCATTAACAATAGCTTGGTGCATTGAGGAACGGGAGGATCTGCTATGGAAAAACTTTCTCAGAGAACTTATCTGCTTGTTGTGAAGATTCCGAATATCGATCAATCCCCTACCGCCTTCTCCTTTCGGTAGAGTCAGCCTCTGTACGCAGCTTCGCGGATGGTGCTTCCGGTATTTAGTCATTAAGGTATTGGTCATTCTTTGCAGGTTCAAAAGATCAGTTTGAGACCATTTTATGATACCAAAAGAGTAAGTGAGTATGGGGATTGCATATGTGTTTATAGCCTTAATTGTATTCCGTGCGTTGAGTTGAGTATTTAAGATTTTATGAAGCCTAGCCATGAATTTTTGTTTAAGCGTGGTTTTGGTTGTTTTATGGTTAATTTGTTGAGTTTGCTGATAACCCAGATACTTATACCCGGTTTCTTCGTCAACAGGTTCAATTATTTGGCCATCATTAAGAGTGTAGCTATTGTTTTCGGTTTTGCCTTTCCTAATGAACTGAATTTTACACTTGTCGATTCCGAACTCCATATTGATGTCTAAAGAGAATATTTCTGTGATGTTCGCGAGCTTATGAATGTTACCTAAATTACTACTGTACAATTTTATGTCGTCCATATACATTAAGTGTGAAATAGTGCACGAGTCGTTATCACCAAACTGTAATTGGAACCCAGCTTCGGATTTATTTAATAAGCTAGATAGTGGGTTGAGTGCAAGGCAGAACCATAGCGGGCTAAGAGCATCCCCTTGAAATATACCTCTACGGATGGCAATAGGTTCTGTTTCAATATGTGTGTTGTTGTTAAAAATTTTGAGTACTGTTGACCAGTGTAGCATAGTATTCTGAAGAAATTGGATGATGGTATCATGAATTTTATAATGTTTAAGTATGTAGATTAACCAGGAGTGCGGTACGGAGTCAAACGCTTTCTTGTAATCTATATACATGGTGTAAATGTTTCTCTTATGTTTTAGCGCTTGTTTTGATATAACGGCATCTATAGTCAACTGCTCTTTGCACCCTTGGCTATTCTGGCGACATCCTTTTTGTTGTTCGGATAATATTTTTTGTGTGTCAATATGGCTATATACAAGTTTACTGATACATGAAGTTATAATTTTATAAATAGTCTGCAGGCAAGTAATCGGTCTGTATTTAGCGGGGTTTTTCCTATCTGTTTTATCTTTAAGTAACATATAAGTCGTCCCTTGTGTGATATAATGCGGCAGTGTTTCTGGAGCATGAATGAATTGGTTTATCTGTTTTAGTAAAATCGGGTGCAAGTAAGTAAATTTTTTTATCCAGAAATTATGAATATTATCAGAACCCGGAGCTTTCCAGTTATGGGTCTTGTTTATAACAGATTGTAGAAGGTCAAGACTGATTTCTTCGAAAGTCATGTCAGTCACGGAACTAAGTGCTTCTTTGTCCATATCAATCCATTCAGCACTCCTATAACCCACAGGCTTTGACCATATTCCGGACCAAAAACAATGCAGGTTTTCTGCAGTGGGACATTCAGAGTTGCTGTCAGAATTTGCGTGAATTTCAGGTATGTTACTGTGTGAATCATTTAAATTTCTGTAAAATCCCTTTTCATTATTGGAAAATTGCTTATTTTGTACTTTACGTAATGTGGTTATTTTATATCTCCGTAGTCTATTGCAAAGTGCACTGAGTTTTTGTTTAAGTGTATCAAGAAAGTGGACCAGATGGGTATTTTCGTGTTCATGCCGGGAGTGAAGTTGATACTGGCGTTTGATAGCATCAATGTGTCTGGTGAGTCGTGGACTAGCGTTATCATTGATAGCTTCTGTGAGTCTGCCTATTTTTGCTCTTAGGTCTGCAATTCGGTCTTGTAATCTTTTTTGCCATTTAGGCATTCGTTCGGTATGTTGGTACGTGGAACTTGGATCTCTAATATTTGAACCATTATGGATGGCTGCAGTGAAGGCCGCGCAGTAAACAATGGTCTGAGTGATTCCGAAGTCTGAGTCCTGGGCTAGGTGTTTAGGGAGAATGGTGTTATTAATATAGTGAACGATTGCAGTCAGTTTTTTAGATGGTTTTTGCTTAGGTATTTTGGGTCTACTAGTGGGATCGGAATGTTGAAACTTTTCTTTGTTAACCCTAAAAGTTTCGTCTATCTCTTGTTGGGCTGTTAATGGAAGACTATATTGTTGCCCGTGAACTACATTGAGACCCTTGGGTCTCAATGTAGTTCACAACCTGACGTTCATTCACAACCTGGAAGCTTGCTTCCAGGTTGTGTTACGTTAGAAAGAATAGTTATTGGGTCATTTTCTATTATTATTACGTAATGACATTTATATAACTCCCTAGGGAATTTCACTTTTCTATTACTCCCGCTACGCGCGCAAGCAATGGCGCGCTTAGACAGCAAGCGTGATGAAAAATATAATATGTATTCACCTTCAGAAAACTTTACATTGGCAATTGTACATGTACATTCAATCATCCAACCAGCTGCAAATTGGTTGTCTTTAGCATTATTTAATACTACAAGGGAATATGCTGTACAAGTGTACGAGTAATACGTGCTTGTACACTTGTACAGCATATTCCCTTACATGCGTTTGTGTGTTTCAGCGAGGGCTTCGACTCTTGCATCAATGACGCACGTAATTTCTTCATTCGCCAAGGAATGCCGGCGCAGCTGCGGAAGCGATTCATCGAACACCTTCAGCTGTGTTGGAACACGAAAAAGGTACATAATTGGGTACATCATTCATTTTCAAAGGATGAGATGATGTAGATTTTAATTAGATACTCATAATTCTAGTAGCTATTGTTTAATAAGCAAAAAATTCGCCACGCCTCTACTATAGTACGGTCCAGTTAGTCAAAAACTCCCCTTTTTATACAATATGCCCATGAGGACAGAGAAAAATTTTAACAGCGAATTTCTTACCAAGTTTGAATTTAAATATGTCGTATGTAATTTTCCTGGTTCTGTCTATTTTATAACCGCATGAAAAATTACGCATTTTAGGAAACGATTTTGTTACCTACTGTGTATTCTTACCCCTTTATTCATAAACGTCTACTTACTTAGCAGTAGCTAAGTATTGTTTGTCTCTTTCGGGCTTATCAATATGTCTGCAAGATAGAAAGGGATAAACAATACTTAGCGGCTCGGTAAGTTAAGAGACGTTTAAGAATAAAGGGGTTATTTTTGTCACACTTAATTGACATACATGAAATGGACAAAAAAATACCAAACATACGTGTGTAAAAAAAAAATTTAAATAAATTTTTTGCGATAGTCTTATTATTACTAAATTATTAACAATGAGGCATTCGAAAGAAAAACAAAACAAAAACAAAAATTCAGTGCAGATTTTGATCAAAACTCATATGTAATTTCTTGCTTCTTTTAGCCTCAGAAATATGCTGTTAAAGTTTTTCCCTTTCCTTAAGCATCTTGTGTAAGGCCC
>JALPQI010006459.1:0-64623 GCA_025490895.1 Thaumatotibia leucotreta
TTATTAATTAATTTATTTGAAACCTTTTAGTGTATTCGAAGATTCTTTAAATTTCGATAAAATTTGGAAGGCTGACTCTGCAGAGGGCCGAAGTTCGCTCCGGAGGCCCAAAGAGTTCCCATCCCAGGTATTTTGGGTGAAGTCGTAGGTAGGGCATGCCGCGCGAGGGCCGGAATGTTAGCGAAACCAATGTAAATTTATGTTAAGCGAGTCCGAACTTCCGAAGGGTGAGCTTTAGGATGGGAGTCCGAAAGCAGAGCTCGCGGAGGCCCGGACTATTACTTCGAAGGCCCAAGCCTATCACTCGCAAGTAATTTAGAGCAAGGCTGAAGGTCGAGCTGTGAGAAAATTGAGCTACCATGCTTCTTCAACTACCCCAACATCTGAATAAGCCAACATCCACGTAGGACCGAAGGCCCGACGGGTGAGATCACACGGTATAAGGTAAACGCAGGTATTAACGCCCCCCTTAAGGCATTTTTTTAATCAGGCCTAGTTTTTAAGTATACACGTTGTCCCCAAAATTTAATTTTCCTATTTTATGTGCTACTACGATAATTAAAAAAGGTAAATAATGAGTTACTCGTCCTTTAATTGAACATTAAGATGTCAAAAATCTATTTCTAAATTACAGAATCGATTTCTGCTATTAACGACCCATAAAAATGGGTGTGAAGGTATCAACGATTTTTAAGCAGCCATTACCGATTGAGTTTCAATAGTAAATTGTACAACAAGGGCATAAAGGGAACCATTTCTACCCGAGGCAATTTTATGTTAAAATAGTAGACGAGGGTAAAAATGGACATTTATGCCTTTGTGGTACACCGCTTTTCACTTTGATTTGATTACGAAGAAAATAAAATATAATTATTTATATAGGTAATATTTCTAAATAATTTAATACCTCCCTACCAATTTTAACTTGATCTCAGCTGGCTGATAGAATGTATCTCTAAATGATGATTATGAAATTAAACATTGAATAAATTGATGGATTTCATTTAATTTGATGTTTAACAGTTTTTAATGTGTTCGTTTTGGAAGAGGCTGATCGGGCAACTCTTTCTACCAAAGTCACATGTTTGTTGAAACTTGTATTTTTGTAATTAGTAATTTATGGCATTAATCATTTCCTTAATATTATAACTACCTACTTACTTAGGTACGGTCGGTAATACCTTCTTATGGTTGGTATCAGCGATTTCTATGAGTCGTTGATTGAATATGTAAGAACTGACGTAAAATGTATTACCGATCCATATTAAACAATAACAATATTGTATTTTTATTATCTTTGTCGCTACAAAACACTTTCTGATTACGTGATATTAAAAATTTAGGACTTAAAAGCACTTTTAATGGATAAAACTTCGTCATAAACAATGTCTAAGATAATATCCGTTTTCCAAAAATATTGTATTTTGGTTAACTTTATAACATCAAAAGAAGAAAATCAAGTGCTAATGTGTATGTCGTTAATAGTTTTTTGAAAATTACAATTATTTTGACCTTAATTAATCTATAAACATACTTATGTTTTCATAGAATAATATCGTACGAGAAAGAAAAAACAAAACATGACATTTTAGTCATTACCGACCTATGGGTCGTTGATAGCTGCTACTACTAAAAATAATGAAGCAATCACCGCCCAAATTTAATTTTATATTTTATATATGATAATGGATGTTATTTGATAAATTGTGATAAAATATCTGTAATTTATAAATAAATGAATCTAATTAGCAATAAATGAAGTTGTAAAGTAGTCAATTGTTAAAATAGACGGCTTAGACAGATAAGTCGAGTCCTTACTTGAAAGTGCAAGCGCCAGTATGGAATGTCCTTCTTTCTCGGTACTCACAACTTGATTGATGTATTTTTATCTTTTATCGAACTACCACTCAAACTAACTTAACCGTACCCTATACTCAAGAAATAAACGCTTCTGGAAATCAACCTACCTACCCTCACATAAGTTGTGGCAATGAAAAAATACCGAATTACTTATTAGGTCGCTAATACCTTCGGATTTTCGATGGAGCGTTAATAGCTGCGTTTACCTTAACCGTCCCCTTTAGCCTTTCGAACGCCAGACGAACGAATATGCTGAGCTCCAGACGCCACGTGTACGTGATTATTTAAACGAAATTTAACTTTACGGTGTCCCGCGTAAGTTTCTACTGTATTGGCATAGTTGTCGGCCAGTGGCGGTCAAAGGGTCAACTGTCTTAGGCCCGACAGTTCGCTACAAACTCTAACGAAGACCGAAAGCTGAGCTCCGTGTTGAGTCAACGGCCGAAAGCCGAGCCGCCAGAGCCCAGCGTTGCCACGCTGGGCGGTGAAATAGGGTAACATAAACAAGAATTGAAGTAGTATTGACAACCTGCGAAGACCGTAGTAGGCCCTGCTCCGCGTAGGGCTGAAGGTCCAAATCGTCCCTAAGAGGGGCATTGGTTCGCGAACCCGAAAGCCGAGCTACCAGAGCCCAGACATCGGCCCGGTCCAGTGGAGGAAGAGGCCCGGACTTTAAAGTGCCCTAGCATGACACTTATAAGAAATTTAAAGCAAGGCCGAAGACGGAGCTGTGAAAAAAATAAGCTACCAAGCTTTTTCAACTACCCCAGCATCTGAATAAGCCCAGCTCCGCTTAGAGCCGAGGACTTGGAGGGGCACTATCGGGATGCTCTCGACGGCGAGACCACGCGGTACAACCGTCCTTCTTAACTATCTTAACAATCGAAGCCAGAGCTTAGCGCTATCAGAGCACGTATTGAAATAGTGAAACATAAAAAAGAGCCGCAGGCCCGACGATCGTTTCCACAATTTGCGAAAGTTGTAGACCGCACTCCGCGTAGGACTGATAGCCCGAAGTGTCCTCCAGAGGGGCGCCGGCTTACGAGGCCGAAGACCGAGCTACCAGAGCGCAGCGCTCCTTCGCTATACAATGTAAAAGTGTAGCTTTAAAACGAATCTCAGGGCCGCAGACCCAACAATTCGTTTCGAGAAAATGCGAAGACTGAACGTCAGCGAATGGCTGAAGGGCCGTAGGCGAAAAAGGGCTTAAATACAATTTATTTTTTAACATATTTCAAGTTTTAATTTTGATGCGATTTTGTTTGGCCACAATTGCTATTGTTATTGTATTGTTACATTCGCCTGATATTCAAATCATATCTAGAAATCCTCGATATTAGTTAGGTACGTACATGGCATTAGCACATGATTAGTGCGACAGTATATCGCTGCAAAATAGACTATCCATCCCTCTTTTATTCATATAGTTAGTAAAAGATGGAAAATCTATCTCGCGGCGACAAACTGACGTAGGTACCTACCAATAATGTACTAAGCATACATATGTGGTTAAATATTTCGTATATCTCGCAAACTATTTACGTATGTAAATGTTATTTTCATTCTTATGAAATATTGTGTTATAGCTATTTTCCGCAACTCGACATCTAACGTGCCTATTTTGCGTGGTCCCAACGCTGGCCCAATACTTGTTGGGAACACACAAAAGGTTACCCCTCACGATGTTTTCCTTCACCGTAAAGCACTTGTGATGATATCAAATGATGATGTACATACATGAGTTTTTCGAAAAACTCATCGGCACAAGCTGGGGATTGAACCCAGAACCGCTGCGTAGCAGCCGTGCGTTGTACCACTCGACCACAAACACTTAATAATGTATCTGTTTCATACACACTAAGCCCCGTGTCAGCGGTGACAGTCCTGTCACGGCTTAGATTTCAAAGAAAAAAATCAATACCGCGATGTAGAACATTTCGAGTTTTCTCTTCATACATATACTTAAACATATAACTTGTATATGTATTTACAATCTGCATGTAAAATGCTTTAATTTGATACCCAAATCATAGCGTTTTGATCACATATTATTCTTTGTGATTTGATTTTAATGAATCTCGCTCTTCTTGAATAAGTTACACACATATAAGTTATGTACATATTTGTAATCGTTGTTTGAAGCTCTTCATTTTGATACCAAACTCGATAGGTTTCTTTCATATTTATTTTTTTTGGTCAGATAATATTGAATTTCTAGGCCGCCATATTATTTTTAACGTGACGTCACATATCCTATGTTATCCGCGACGTCATGAGGATTCTAATGATACCTTACACTATTAAAAACGGTTAAGTGGTAGCGAAGATCTGCGCGTTTAAAGAAAATATGAAACATACATAGGGGCTGAACACATATACTCTCCTTTTGGCAGTCGTGTAATAAAAATAACCTCAATTCATGCAATCTCCTCGCAAAACAAGATCTCTAAGAATAGTATTTTTGGATACTGATAATTATTTATTTATTTAAACTTTATTGCACAAAAGGAAAAAAAATACAAAAGGCGGACTTAATGCTATGAAGCATTCTCTACCAGTCAACCTTCGGACAATATAATGAATTTGTTTAAACTATTTTTTGCATTAACAACAGTTCATACTATCTTACAATTACAGTTATGATATAATGATACTTGTTGTTTTTGGTAACTTTTAAGGTTTTACTAATTAGACTTCATGTGGGGAATCCTAACACATATTTCTAAGATAAGAGAATCTTTTACACTCGCCGACAAACACAGTTGTATTGTAAATATTTTTTCTTAAGTAATTTTTAATCGTTTTCGGCATTTTAACTCGCTTAGTTCTCATTATGTCCTAGACACAGAGCCGACATAATTAACACCAATTCTTTGAAAAAAAGCGCCAACCTATTTCTGACATTTTCCATACATTATAGTCATGTGAGCTTTCGTTTGAATCGGTCAGGATGCTTAGACAAGTTGTCAATCGCTAACGCTTCATCGTCAGTCGTCAACGAAAGGCAGCTAACTGTCTTTGTCGCACTAATATGAAAGAGTGACAGAGAGGGAAAACTACGATACGCTAATAATTAGTAGTAGCGTTAGCGATTGGCAACTTGTCTAGGCACCCTGAAGGCAAATTATTCCGAATTTGCCTTCAGGCAAATGACGAGTGCTTTTATGAATCTCTAACTAGATAATGATAACATAATGATGATTGATCTATTTTCTGGGATGTATTTAGAAGTAACATACCATACTACCATTCAGCCATTTGTGTTAACTATGAAACCTGCCACATATAGTGATGACTGGAACCAATTCATAACGCTTTTATGCCATCTCATGATATACACAATTATGAGTTTAGCAGCAACTACATATTTATATACATTACCAATTTAAAATTGTATTTATTAGGTATTTGAGCACTCGAACACCCGATTTTCTCTATATTTATAAATATTCGCATAATTTTGTAAAGCACGAGGTAACAAAATAACTTAATAATTATTGGTGCCCCGAGATAGAAAGCCCCTCTTTTATTTATATTTATTTAACTATTTTTCATTTTGTAGATTAACTATTAAGGACATCAACAGTAATTACCAATTACTTAGTCTATGAATATAAACAGTAAACAAAGCCAATTAAAGATATCCACAACTAGACAGTTAAAGTACCTACCTATATGTAGATGAACAAACTTTTTATTGGAAAATTCTCAGGGCCAAGAAGTCTCTTTTATTAATATAGTTAGTAAAACACGAAAATTTTCTTTCACCAATCATGTGCTAACCCTGATGTGCTCTTTTCAGTTGCGTCTACAGCTTGGCAAAAAAGAGTAGAAATTAAAAAGTAGCAACATCGTTGTGTCGTCCCTTTTAAATCAATATGCGTGAGAAAACGGGACGACACTACAATGTTGCCACTTTTTAATTTCAACTCTTTTTTGCCAGCTTCGGCACTTTTTTCTTAAAAAAAGATTATTACAAATAAGTAATTAATTCTAAACAGAAACTCTGACCTTCAGTTGTACCTAATGCGGAGTGTATTAAACGTTACCGTACGATATTACAGAAGCAAGCACGTAGCCCACCTATAAGGCCCGCGCTGCGGTGGTCCGTCGGTACTTACCACTTATTATACTACGGATTTAGATACCGCTGATTGCCAGTAGTTATTGAATAAAACATATCACAATTTTGTACTTAGACTTTCAGAAACATTTTGTTATATAATTCATTTATTTATTGCTTTTGTGGGTATACAATCTTATGGCTAAAAATAATAATACGTTTTCCACAAACCCTGTAAGGGCACTGCATTTTACGGGCTTATGACTACATTCAATAATAATATACGAGTACTTATATTTTACTTATATACTATTTTTTTCTTTAAGCATAATTAGAAGTGAGGTCCTTTCTGTAAGGCCTGGACCAGTCAACATCCTATAGTTTAAACGTTCCGAACAGGACCTAACGAACCTAACGTAAAGTATGTAAGTAGTATGTACCTAGTATCTAATGTGATCTTAATCGTTGAATTATATTTATAATATAATGTACATACTAGTACCTATAAAACAAAAAAAAGAAACCACGTGTCATACATATTAATGATTCAGATATACCTTCCGAAGTAACATCTAAAACGTGTTCTCATCTAGCTGCGTAAATTGAAGGCATGTAAGAACACAAACAGGCCTGCTACCGCGGACACCGAAGTTCGTAAATTTCGGGGATTTTTCTCTGTCACTCTAATGACGTCTTTGTTGGAGTGACAGAGACAAATACCCGCAATTTGCGAACGTAGCCGTACCATGAGTTGGTAAACTAAATATCGGTTAGGTTAGGTTTTACTCGATACGAAAAGCAGTAGCCATAATATCATGGTGCATTCAGACCAAAAGAGCATTTAACCCCCACTCTACGAAATCAACGAATCACGTTGTGTGTAACGATCGAATTTCGTAGAGTAGCGGGTTAGAACAGCGAATGCTCTATTGGTCTGAATGCATCTTCATGAGATTCCACCCGGCTCGCTCGCGCCAATACGCGAGTACGAGCGGGATGGAAAGAAAATATGGTAGAGCTACAGGGTGCTTAGACAAGTTCCCAATCGCTAACGCTTAATCGTCAATCGTAAACGAAAGCCAGCTGTCTTTGTCGCACTAATATGAAAGAGTGACAGAGAGGGAAAACTACGATACGCTACTAAGCGTTAGCGATTAGCAACTTGGCTATATATCCTCGCTCCAACAAATAAAGCGCGAGCGCGATATAATACTTTACGTATCGAGTAAAACCTAATGTAACCGATACTTTGAAAAGTCATGGTACGGCTGCAGAATCAATAGTTTTATAAAATATCAAATTGAGTCATAAATATTTTATAGGAAAACTAACTTATAAATGTGTAATGGACTATAGATATATACTAACAAAATGCGTCGCGTTTATTCGATTAATTTTGAAATCGTTAGTAAAATCCAAAAAAAAATAATGTTCAGTGTGAATCGAATTTATTTAACCGATTCGTTGCGGCGTGTTCCATTTTCAAAAACTTTTATCTAATATGGCGGCGAACAATTTTTTCATGATATGCCAAGCGTGCCTTACGGCATACATTCGTGTCATACGCCGTTCGTTAAACACATTTATGACACGCCTGGCGTGTCATCCGCACTGAAACGGGTAAAGAAGGCAACCCTCTACTTTTTTTACTCTGTTTTTTTTATTTGTTTCCGGAATCGTGAGCTCTTTCGTTTCGTAAGATTTCGATAGACCAAGAAGAAATAATTAAGAAAAGGTTAGGAGACAATTTTATCTTTTCATTGAATACGGTTTTCATTGTGTTAAGCCTGCGGAAATTGTTAATCATTTTCATTATGTAGACCAGAGACAAAACAATCCATACAAAATGTTTTGACGCATTATATCTTTGACAATCTGTTATGATATAGTGGTCTTGCGTGTATTAATCATCGGCTAACGACCTAAGCTAGTATGTGGGAGGAGGAATTAAGATATAAATCATCTTAAGCCCTTTACGGGTAGGATAAGCTGTGAAGTTGTTTAATAGAGTATAACCATCTATCTATAAACATGGAGAAAACAACTAACAGTCAGAAAAATAGTACATTACATTACATCAGAGTTTGGGAAAATGAGGATTTCCGGCTAAGTTGGTATATACGGCCGAGCGAGCGTGCGAGCGAGACCGGATAGGTAACGAGGCCGGGAATCCGTTTTCACGCCAAGGCATGTATTGTATAGTGCTTTTCTCAAACATACAAAGAAATACAAAAAAATAATGACAAAGTTGTCGAAATTAGAAAAAAAAAGGTTACAGGCCTACAGGTTTTGCAGGCCTAAAAAGTGTTATGAAATTCCATTTCTATCCCAGTGAGTTACTGCGCCCTAAAAGCGATATTTCCGAGTCTATTTTAAGGAACGTAAAGATAATATTTCATTGCATGTTTGAGAAATATATATTTATCACACCGCCTATTAGAATATGGGTCTTTTCTTCCCTTCTAGGTAGGAACAAGGTAGCATTCTGTTTAAGGACTTTCTATCGCCAGCCTAAAAAATAAAAATGAAATATAAAAATAAGCACCTCACTCCGTTCGGGATTCTATTGTGGAATCCATCGCTTCATTCGGGATTCAATTAACGTCCTCGCCAATAATATTTATAGTAGATTGTGCCACAAGGGATCATTTTGATCCCTTGTGACACAATCTACTATCTTCTCATGATTAACCTTAGATTACCTATGAGCGGTTAAATAAGACCTAAATTAAGTATGAGCAAGTGTGTTAAAAAAATATTATGAAATACGTGTACAAGTTATTATCAGCGTTGCGATACAGCGAGGAAATGCCGCCTGCATCCTCAGTACAATGCACATGGGCCAATCTTAGATATAGGTTCGGTTAGTTCGATTTAATTGATGTTTATATATAGGTAGGTACAATAAATCAATAATTGTACAGTTTTGAAAATAATATTTTAAATGTAAATAATAAAAATCTAACATTTTTCATAGCTAACTTTCGTAACTTTAAATTATTTATTTATCCTTAGGTATCTGATTAATTGATTGCATAGGTACAAAATTTAGATTGATACATGAAGTATTAAAATGCTTCCATCTTTAATCGTCCCAGGAACCACCTTTAATCTTTAAACTCGAGGATCAGAATTTCCGAAACGGAAAACAAGACATTATTTAAATCGGTGCAATTACACGAAAGGTTAAAAATGTCAGACCGTAAGGAACACGATCAAATTGTTGCGCCGGAGTTGAAAGCGATACTTGTAGTGAAATACTTGAAATTTAAAGTAAGAATTATGTGATTACAGTTGGACTCTGATTAATTTTTGGGACGTTATATTATAAGCTGAAAGCGTTTTTTATATATACGAGTAGGTAGTTTTGATAAGTTGGTATTATTGTGCATTTGATTGGGTACACAATTGATGGACACACAATCTGCGCAGTTCACAATATCTACTTGTACTATTATACTTATTATACTTTGTCAGCCTCCGTAGCCTAGTTGGAAGTGACCCTGCCTACGAAGCTGGAGGTTCCGGGTTCGAATCCCGGCGAGGGCATTATTTGTGTATTTATTTATCACAAATATTTGTTCCTTGGACATGGCTGTCTATGTATTTAAGTATCTATATGTATCTATCTATTATATATATCGTCGCCCGGTACCCACAGCACAAGCCTTAATTGAGCTTACCGTGGGACTAGGTCGTTTTGTATAAGATGTCCCAAGATATTTATTTATTTATTTATTTATACTGTACATACATGTATAACTAGGCACAATTTAAACGTAGAAATTATCATTTCCTCAAACATGCAACGAAATATTTTTGTTATGTTCCTAATAGGCTACGAGGTACGTTTCAGGTGCGACTAAATAGGACAAGAGGTCGTTAATGGAATTCAATCCATCTTGAAGGCCTAGGCCGGCAAAGTGCTCCTTTTTAATTCCATTCCACATAAATTTGTGGCACAGGCATCATAACATTCTGCCACTTGAATTGAACTCCAGTAATGACCTCTTAAAATAAGTACTGAAATTCAAAGAATTCCCATACAAATCTGTTCTGAAAATACTCCCGCTCACGGCTTACATCTGGGCTGCAGCCCAACTGCAAATCAATTCCCATACAAATTTTCTTAACCAATTGTTAATGGCGACATATAAATCTTACATTTCTCTTATAATTGACACTGACTCGGGAATTCATTGCGTATGCTTTTTGCGTTATTATGAGCGAAATCGTAAAATATAAAGTTCGAAACGAGTTGCGATAAATTAAAACACGACCGAATAGACAACGAGGTACCTATTTATTTCCTTTTCGCATGTGTGTCGTTCGACGTTTTCCAGTTTGACACTGCCCTCCGCAAATGGCGTACAAAAAGTGCCATCTGTTGGTACTGAACAATTTTGTTTTCTTTTTTTTTTCTTATTCGATTATAAGGTTCGCTAACATTTTCGTTCTATTTAGAACTTGTTATTGCATTTTATTAATTTGCTCTTTAACTTTAGTTGCATATTTTGTAGTCTTATTTGTAATCAACTCTACAATTGTGGTACTTGGACTATTTCTGCTCTGAGTGTTCTATTTGTGTTCTAATTGAATGGTTTGTTAATCACAATTAAGATCACGAGATCTGTATCCTTGCTGATGACGATGACGGTTTGACGATGACGATCAATCGCTAGTCGTCTGTATAAACTACTTTTTATCCATCTCGTTCGCTCACATGTCATATTTGTATATGCTAGTACGAGCGAAGAGATAATAACGCTTTGCGTTAGATTTGGTCTCCGTTTCAAACACTATTTCAAAAGAAAAGTCAATAAATAGGAGGACAAAGGCCCGTTTCTCAAAAGCTTGTAACTTGTAATGCAAGTGGAAGTCTCTTTTTAACATCATTAATAAGATAAGGACTTCCGCTTGTATTACAAGTCACAAGCTTTCGAGAAATAGGCCCCAGATCTAAGGGTAAATGACCTAATTTCCGTCATCACGTCATTAGTGTATTCCAGTCCACTGCTGGACATAGGCCTATTACCTACGTTTATAGACGAAAAAGGAAGCAATGCCCACCACGTCGAACAAGGGGACCGACAATCGCTATATGATGGCGCTGCCCATCATCAATTAAAAAATAATTGGTCAGTGACACTCCAATTCTTAGTCAACTCTTACGACACCCACGGAAAGAGTCCAGGGTGCTTAGACAATTTACCAATCGCTAAACGCTTAATCGTCAATCGTAAACGAAAGCCAGCTAACTGTCTTTGTTGCACTAATATTAAAGAGTGATAGAGAGCGAAAACTACGATACGCTACTAAGCGTTAGCGATTGGCAACTTGGCTAAGCCCCCTGGACTCTTTCCGTGGGTGTCGTAAGAGTCGACTAAGAAAATTAGAGTGTCACTGACCAATTAAGTTTTGATTGATGATGGGCAGCGCCGATATCGGTGTAGGATATCATGAGATGCCGCTACGTTATTAACGCGTGTTTACTTTCTATCCATACCGCTCGTACTTGCGTATTGGCGCGAGCGAGCAGGATAGAAAGTAAAAGCGCGTTAATAACGCCGCCACATCTCATGGTACGGCTAATAGGCTTATGATGGTACCGCGTCTAATCGTTTATCGGCGTTGCCGTCACGTTCTAACTAGTTTGCAAGTGCGAAAGTTACGCGTAGCAGGATAATTGGATAAAACAGGACCTTTTGCTGGTGGTAGGAACTCGTGCAGGGTCCGCCCGGTTAGCTACCACCGTCTTAAGGCCCGGCCACGACATTGGTCGAAGGCGACCAGCGGCGAGCGAATCCATGAGTTGGAGCGGGATGCCGATGTGGGTACGTCTCGCACGTATGGTTTTCCGCTAAGCCGGTCGCCTTAAACTAATGTCGTGGCCGCGGCATTACCCTGCCGCTAAATAGCAGTGTTTGCACTGCTGTTTCGGTTTGGGGGTAAAATAGCCGGTGTAATTACTGGTATAGATTGAAGCAATCCATCTAAGTCCTCAGGGTAGGCAGCGCACAGGTGATTTTCTGATCGCTATGTCCATGGGCCTCAGTTCCTGCTTTCCCTCAGGTGGACTGAGAGCTCAGTTATCTCCGCCTCCGTTGCAGACTATCCACAAATAAAATGTCACCTCCGATTATTGAATCGACCTTTTGGCGCCACAATAACAGACCATTATTGATTTCACCCGCATACTTCCACGCTTACCCCGTTTACGGTATCTACCACGGAAAACGCTTTGACAATTTGGAAAATTTTAGTAATCCATCTTTCCTAATGTAAATTCAAACATATTTTACTTACTATTTACATAAAGGATGTATATTTTAGTATAGGTACTTAACGGCTTCCGTAACCTAGCATGATCCTGCCGACGTAACTGCAAACCTTGGTATTGAAATTATTTGCGACTTTATCACATTCTATTCTTTATATTAAACCACTAATTGGAGTTCGAGGCCAAAGAATCTACGAAAATGTTGCCACAACAATGAAATGTTCATACAATAGTAAATCCTTATTTTCTAAAAACAGACGTTGAGATATCTTATTTATTGATAATTTTAATTCGTTAATTTATAGAAACAATATTATTTACTTAGTTTTAGGTAAATATAAGATATTTTAATAAAAACGGAATTATCCGCAATTATTAGTAACAAAGTTGTTATTGCACTGGTATCACCTCAGGTGTTAATAACATTTGGTACAGCAATTTAACTACACATAAATTAAAACCCTATTTCTGCATACGTTTAGAAAATTGAAGAATAATACATGGTAGCGTGCTTTATATTCACATTTCGTATTCGTAATATTCCTTTGACCTACAAATTTCTTTGGCAGTGCTATAGTTCTCCATTTAAATTATCATAGAGATCTAACCAGCCGTGTGGTGACGGCAGTAAGAATACATTTGTCACCACCCCAACTCCTCCTGCGGGTGTCGTAAGAGTCGACTAAGGGATTGAAGTGTCACTGACCATATTTGACTAAAGATTGATGATGGGCAGCAGCGTCATCATAGTGGACACATTACTGCGATCGCCAATCCGCTTGCCCAGCGTGGCGATTATGGGCATTTACCTCCTAATGCGTCTATACGCATAGTTAATAGGAGAGGCCTACGTCCAGCAGTGGACTATCATAGGCTGATGATGATGATGATGATGAGAGATCTAACGTTTTGTTTTCTTCCGTAGGTTGTTAACAAGGTGACACACTTGGTTCAGCCATGTTTAGCTTCGCTATACACCCCATCATCAAAAAATTAAGTTCTAAATGAAATATACTGGGTGAAATCTTATATGTACTGTCTTATTAAATATGGCACCCTGTCGATTGTGTTCACTGGTAATTTTAAGTTATTTACAAGAAAATGTTGTCATATCAATGTTAGTTAAGAGAGAAGAAAAGTTTTTAGATATTTACGTGTTTATAAGAAAATCCTAGTTGTGACAGCCATATTAATCAGAAATGCGTAAAAACATTACAGAGGTATATAATGTTTTTATGAAAATTATTTTAAATAAATAAATTAAATAACAAAAAGGTTGTGGAAACCTGAAAACTTTATTTGACAATGACATAAGAGACTTTGACAGATTTGACAATAACGCATCTGTCGTAGTTTCGTTGGCCTCGAACTCCAATTACTGGTATAATTTATTCTTACGTCAGGTGTATTCTTGAATTCGGGTCTGTAATTTGGTCTCCTCAATACCATGTCCATATAAATCGTATTTCAAAATGTTTTCTTGAGGTCACTTTGTTACAGGACCGGTACTCCTCTGGAGTCGCAGTAAAGTCGGCCTAGCATTTCAACATGTATTCTCTTTGTAATAGAAGACTTTACGTATCCAACGTTTTTCTTCTTCAAGATTAAAAAAAATTACATTCGTTGTCCAAATTTGTTACAAAATATAACATTTAATGTACCGCATCGCTCCTTACGTCCACATAATTTGTTTTCTGTGAGTTTCGCATGAACTAATTATTCTAGACATAGCTTTTTCAGGCGAGTTTCAAAAAGCTATAATGTTAATTTCTATGACATCGATCCGTTCATGCACTCTTTAGCCACTTTAAAATAATGTTTGAGATCCAAATTGTTGTAAATTGTTGTTGTTACGTAAATAACATTTAATTAGTTGTTTACCACTTATTGTCCCTACTCACCATGACGCTTCTGTTCATATTTCTGTTTTTGTTTATATTTATGAACTTCCAGGTCTTTTTGTTATATACATTCGTAGCATATTTATATCTCAATTATGTGACTGTATGTGTTGTAAATTGAAAATAAGAAAAAAAAAGTTCATTCTATTCAGTAGCCGTAGCACAAGTTGGCAAGTATATGGTCCATTAGTGTAAGGCACTGGTCTCACCGCGAGCTACTAAACTATGAACTATCGGCTATAAACACGAACAAAAGATACGCACTCACGTGTAAATAAAAGAGACACGGCGATACTCGCCCGGAGGTGATAGCTGATAGCTGGGCGAGTATCGCCGTATCTCTTTTATTTATACGGGAGTGCGTATCTTTTGTTTGTGTATATAGCCGATAGTTCATTAGCTTAGTAGCTCGCGGTCAGACCAGTGCCTAAATTCCATGATTTCTAAATGTACACAAGATATTTTTTAGCTTAGAATGTCAATAAATAAATAGTTAGCTATAAGAAGCAAATTGTTTGTTTTATGATTAGTGTTATTATTCTCTAGAATAAATAATGTCACGTGACGCACATGTTGTTTTTATCAGTTGCGGATAGATTGCAATTTTCCTCTTCAAATGACATTTCCCTGCAACAGGTTGATATGATGACATAGTCATCAATGATACAAATGTCGCATTAAAATACATAATCTTAGTAAGATAAGTGTAAACATGTATGTATTTATTACTACAACAATTATACACGAAACGGGGTTTTGCAACTTTTGCACCTTCTGATCCCTCTATTGGCTCTACCTAGTTACTATACGAGTAATATGCTGCAAAACTATCTGGTGACCAGTCACCTATACACCCAGGTGTATATTACTATTTTTTCATTCTCAATTGGCGCTAGCAATAGGGATGATGACTGTAGTTAAAATAAATTATTTAACATTATGCATAACATAACACACCAAGAAATTATTACTAAGATGTAGATTGCAGTAATTTTTGCACAGAACTTCTATTTAATAAATCGGCAGTACTCAAACGTGACATCACTTTTGAGTATTTCATATAACATCCCACAGTTGTGATCGTTTTGATAGTTCGAAAAAAGATGCTGATTTGACTTGCCAGTCATCATGCCTATTAGTGTAACACAGACAGCATGACAGGATAATCAGGTAGTCCGACGATTTAAGTCAAAAACCGAGTTCAACCAATTTCTCCAAGACCCCATAATCAGACCCATGCCAACGGGATCATCTCGGGAATATCCATTCTATTTGAAAAAAAAAATGAAATTGAAATTGCTTCACGATTCTCGAATATATCGATAGGTATCGTCCATTTCAAATACGATGGCCCGATGCCATTCGAAACTTTTGTCATTTAATTGGTCCACTACAAATTAGCACGTGTCGTACATCGATGTAGGCAAAAAATATCACGCCACAAAAGGGTCTGGACAGGTACACTTTGTTATCACTGATCCTATTGTTAACGCCTAATGTCTTTGTCAAGTGGAATCGGGCCTTCGTATTTGAAATGGACTTTACTTATTTCCAAAAAAAAAACAGTCAGAAGTTGAATTGAGAACCTCCTTCCTCCTTTTTTGAAGTTCGTAATAAGACATGAAATGTACACCCTACACATAATTCACTATTTTAGTTATAAGTAGTTTTAGTAAACGTGGCCGCTTACAAACGTGGCCGCTTACAATAGGCCTCATAAGAAGGCTCAAAGTCACCCAAAGGGCAATGGAGAGGGCTATGCTAGGAGTCTCTCTGCTTGATCGGATTAAAAATGAGACCATCCGCAGCAGAACCAAAGTAACCGAAATATCTCTTCGAATCGCTAAACTGAAGTGGCAGTGGGCGGGGCACATTGCGCGTAAAACCGATGGCCGTTGGGGCGGGAAGGTTCTTGAGTGGCGGCCACGTCCCGGAAGGCCTACGGCTGGGTGGTGGTAGCGTGGGTAGGCCCCCCACAAGGTGGACCGATGACCTGGTGAAGGTCGCAGGAGTCCGCTGGATGCGGGTGGCGCAGGACTGGTCATTGTGGCAATCTTTGCCACAATGACCTTTGCCTTTGCCTATGTCCAGCAGTGGACGTCTTTCGGCTGATATGATGATGATGATGTTATAAGTAGATAAACCGTTTATAAAATACGATAACAAGCGGTCGGTCGTGGTGTTGTTTGACTCTCGGATTATCTCCCTAAGATAACGCACGATGCTTTATTTGCATACATTAAGCGGAGATAAGGTTTTATGCTACTTTAAAATAGATTTTTTTATGTCTGATTGTTACATTTACTGCTATATTATGTGTCATGATAGGTAATGTGATGAAACTGTTTTAACTACTCAAATCTAAAACATATTTAAATTTGATTATGTAATATTTTCTTCGTTACCGGATATTATTTAAATTAATTACGTCCCGACGTTTCAAACCCTTTACTGGGTTGATGGTCTACGTGTTAATAGTAAATTTCGATACAAGTGCAAAAAAATAAATATTTACACTTGTATCGAACGACTTTTTTCATAACAAGTGCCTTAAAAAGAGAAATTTACGCACGCGGAGCATGCGCAAAAATTACTTTTCCGCACTAGTTAGGAAAAAGTTATTTATTATGTGACTGAAAAAAATTGATATTTAGAACTGTTACGAGTAACTATATGAATGGAAATTTACTTATGATTAAACAAATATAAATGTGCTATTTAATTATGTAGGTATTCTATCGATAAAATATAATACCGTAACGTAACTTGGGTTTTCTGTTCTAAGAAATACAAAATAATTACTGCAATATTATAAATACTAAATTAAATTAACCAAGTAGTGTAACTACTTGGTTGTCTACTCTTCTAAAATAGCTTATTGTCAAACTTTGGCTTGTAACTATTCATCTAGGTAATATGTCATTGACGTGTAAGTATTTTTCCCACTATTAATTTTGTTCCAGTTCCAATTTACGAAGAATGGCTTAGTGCCAACCAGCGCCAAATAATTCCATAGTAAACATCCTAATAAGTCAAAAAATAAGCGTTCAATTACATGAGTAATGTAAATGCATTGTGTCTTGCCTTGTATTGTAAACCATGTTCTCAGACTCGTATACAGTGTGTTACCATGACCCGGGCTTTTACGAAAATGGGCAATAATACGTATTACTAGATATCGTTCTCAAGTATTAACATTTGACAAATAATTAAATTGACCGTACAATTAATTTTATTTCCTCCGAACGATCAATGTAACGCGTGTACTGCTTAGTTGTCAAATGTTGTGAGTGGCAGCGAACTGCCATTGTCAAGTGCAAACTAACGATTTATTTTGAAGTACTTTGCTTGTCAATTAGCTTTTCTTAGAAAATTAAATTTAAAATTAGCATTTTGAATCGAATAATGCTCACGGTTTGGCTAAAAATGTGCATATCTTTCATTGGGTTTAATAAAAGCCAGTATAATGTTAACACACTGTATAAGCTACTTGTATAAATGGTAATTACTCGTGTATGAAATCACAGCTCATCTTTTATGATGCAATTTCAAGTCATTTAAATAATGCCTTGCTAACGACTGTTGTGGTAATTTGTATTAAATGAAAATGACTCTTTTTTTTACGTTGGCCGTTACAAATGCGTCCTTGAATTAAAATGTATGTTGTGTCTTCTTCTTCTTCTTCTACTTAAGAGCCTGGCTCTTGTCGGTGGAGTAAACGCCATTCCGTTCGTTGTCCTGCCAATGTTTTGAGCTCCTGATACGACACTACATTTATTTTCTCCTTCACTTGGTCCAAAAATGCTCGCCTTGGTCTCCCTCGACCCCTCTTCCCTTCCACTTTTCCTTCAATTACAGTTTTAATATAATTGTCATGTCGTAACAGGTGCCCCAACATAATTCCTCGTCTATTTTCAATCGTCTTGATTAGAGATCTCTTCTCCCCTATCTTATCCAATACTTCCTCATTCGTTCTTTTCTCAGTCCAACTTATACGTATGTTGTGTAGTCAACTTTATTTGAAGCTATATACAAAGTTCTCAATTATATCACAGACCCGCATATTTTAAGTGTGATTTCCATCGAAAGGGCGGTGTCAGTGCATATTTCGCATTTGTACGGTCGCAAGCCGATCGACTCCGTTCGTCCGTCCGTGTATTGGTACATATTATTATTAAAATGCGCTCCCGTGTGGTCCGACTATAACCGGACGGTACATATACAAGCGAAATATATATATATATACAATGCTAAATACTAGATATCAAGGACTCCATTGTTTAATGTTGTTTTGATTCGATGATTCAAACCGTAGTAAGGCTAGAAACATTCGCTAAATAAATTGTTTGCGGCGCTAAAGAAAATTACTACTAACTAATGCTAAGTGAAGCTACCTACTAATTTTATTTCAGACGTAAACATGTCTTTAGAAAATAAAAAACATAGTGAAGTACCTTGGCGGTGTGATGACGGCAGTAAGAATACATTTGTCACCACCCCAACTTCTCCTGCGGGTGTCGTAAGAGTCGACTAAGGGATTGAAGTGTCACTAACCATTATTTTTTGATAAAAGATAGATGACGGGCAGCAGCGTCATCAATCTTTTATCAAAAAATAATGGGGACACATTATTGCGATCGCCAATCTGCTTGCCCAGCGTGGCGATTATGGGCATTTACTTCCTAATGCGTCTACACGCATAGTTAATTAGGAGAGGCCTACGTTAGCAGTGGGCTATCATAGGCTGAAGATGATGATGATGACACATTATCAGCCAATTAAGGTCCACTGCTGGACAAAGGCCTCTCCTAAATATTACTTATGCCTATGTTTACAATGAGCTCATAACCGTCACGCTGGACAAGTGGATTGGCGATGACAGTAATTTGTCCAATATGATGACGATGCTGTCCGTCATCACGATACCAATCCCTCCAACTCTTACGACACCCACGGGGAGAGTTGGGGTGGTGACGAATTTTCGCTGCCCACTGCCGAGTTGTTTGATTGCAATGAATATTTAAATAATTCACGTTATTATCCACCTTTACACACAACGGGAGTTAATAGCACACCAACATCTTGTATTTAATTGGGTAGATCGCTCTAAGACAGTTTAAACAACGTATGAGCATTTTTTATCTCAATTTGGATCTGTTTATCTGACTCAGCAAAGCTCTCATGCAAACCAGAATACATGTGAACTTGTAAGCTAATATATTATAATTGTGAAAATGATGGAGTCTAATCGCACAGGAAATTATGTCGAAAATAATGACTGAACCTGGTAACTGTCAACACTTACATTTGATACTTTCCAGTTGGCTATCGGTACCTATATCTATCTCAATAGTATCTTCTCAGATCCAGTTTAAACCAAATTGTAATTGATGCCGTGGTAAACTTAGAGTAAAATATAAATAGGTAGTTTTAGAATGGCATTACATTTTTAGCGAAGATTGTTATCTCTTCATTAGGAGTCAAGCCTTAGAAGGAACATTTTGTATAATTTGAAAACCGGTTGGTTCGGTTTGATCATATTACACTTTTTTGCAATGCGACACGATTACTAGCGTGTGAAACTACACATATTATATTGTATTTTGTACGTACGAATAACTGGCTTGTTTTTTACAAGCACAATCAGTTTCAGATAGTTTAATCGCAGAGTCCGAATTCCAGTGATCAATGTTTTTTATCCTTGTTGGTAAAATTCCTCTACTATTTATGTTAAAGAACTGTAGGAGGTGACACCCCGGCTTACGATTACGAATAAGTAATGTAACCCAAATTAGAACATATTTATTATCTTTTTAGTTCACTGGAACTAATTAATGGATTGTGTAGCTTCCTCGAACAACTCTTTGGCAGCATTGCAAATATTCCAATACAGCAAGCAAATGTCGCCAAAAATCTTCGGTATACGTACAATTAAATAGGTACCACAAAGGGTAAGTAACAAGTATTATACAAGTAAGTAGTATACAAGTATTTGCATTTTAGTTAGTTTTCTTATAAGATATGCAACATACGCAACTTTCTTTACACTTAAACTCTTCGAAATAATAATCTATCCTACGCCAATAAATTGGATATCCCATAACCAAAAAAAGGAAGATTTAATTTAACACCACATAAACTAGAGTACATAAAACCTTGTTTCTCGAGCTTCTACCTGACTTAAGTTTTAATTAGCCAACAAGTCCGGTATCAGTTCATATATTTACCGCAACTTTTACGAGTGAGTCGTGATATTTGTTAGAATCACGGTTTACTTAAAAAATAAACTATTTGAAGTAGTCTTTTTGAATACAAAGTAGCTCTTGCTGTTGCTGTAGGTGTATAAAATATGTCGATTGAAAGAGGATTCATTTTATTGCTCTAGTTTAAAATGAGAACCCACGATGATTTTAAATGTAAATTTAACACTACCTAGCTCAAATAAAATTTATTAAACACATTTATAACCATAGAAAATTTGAACATGTCGCCCTTTTTCGATGCCAAAAGTTACACAAAATTTAACTTAACACAAAAATTATGACGTTGAATTTTGTTTGCATTAAAGGCCATTGTGGCATGCCATGTACCTATTCCTTTTTATCGACCCATTAGAATCTCGGTTTAAAATGAGAGGTTTGCTCATTCCACAATCAAATCCAGCAGGATGTTAACACATTGACTGCATGGAACCTGACAGCCTGGTTCCCTACATAAACAAATACTACATATAACCAGTTCCGGGCGTAGCAAACCTCATGACTATCTATTATAACAAAATTTTGCCGCTCAAATCCAATGTATTCTAGAACCTAAGATATATATCGAGATATGCCATTCGTTCCGATCCTTGTCGTGCTAATTGTATCCAACCCACGATCTTATAATACGAGTATATCGTCACTCCATCGAGGTGGACGACCGATTGTTTTTGCTTTAAGAGACCTCCATTTTACTGATATTTTATACATGTATGGCACCTACTGATTTTTTAACCGACTTCAAAAAAGGAGGAGGTTCTCAATTCGACTGATTTTTTTTTTTTTTTTTGTTGTATGTATGTTACCTGATATCTCCGAGAATAGTGAACCGATTTTAAAATTTCTTTTTGTGATCGAACGTGTATTACCCCGAGATGGTCCCGTTGGCACCAAGTTGTGGTCTGATGATGGGATCTTGGAGAAATCAAGGGATCTCTTCAATTGTTATAGGTACATGTATGGCGCTTTTGGTAATTTTCATTTATTTACAAGAATTTGCATTCAGAAAGTAGGATTTGAGGAAACCAATGATGGAAACAAATCGGGAACCTTGGAGAAACCGGTTGAAGTCGGTTTTTTTAATTTTTAATTTGGTGATTATTACTTAGAAAAGTTAGAGATAGCTCTAATTTCATAAAATCATCCACAAAGTCACTTAGCCAGTAAAATAATAAAATTTATTGCGCCTATTTTTTTGTGAGGGAGATCGTCGTCAATTGGACTATTTATATACATATTTGCAAATCGTATTTTTTACTTATTTGCAAAGTAATTTCATTATTCATTAAACTTCGGACCATAGTCATAATTAAAATCCTTGATAGAAAAGACAGTTTAAAGTAACTAACTTAGAAATATGTCCCACTTAGTTTACGCTAACTTATAAAGGTTAATAGGTACACTGCCTCGTCTATTTACGTCAGAGAACATTCAAAGTCGACGCAATATTATGATTAAATACTTATTAAATTAACAACAAGTCGCAATCAATCAAATGGCATTAATTTATTTCCAGCATCTTATATTACCGAAGTCCATAATAAGGTTCCATAAAGGTCTAGTTGTTAGTCTCCTAGAACCCAGTGACAGTGGGATCCACGGTCAGAGGCATAATTCAAATTGCTTTTCAATAAATACAAAACACGAAAAAGTATTTTACCAGTAAGTAGATAAATAAATATTTTAATAAATAAATATTGTCACGGCTACCTCAATGAGGGCTTCTAAATCGACTATGTTTAGGTATAGGTACGTTAATATATAGAAAACATTCATGACTAAGGAACAAGGATGATTTAAAACGTATATATTTCCACGTCAAGCAAAATAAAATTGAATCATACCAACAATGTAAGTGACCTGTTAGCTTAAAAATTTAAATATTTGTGATAATCAGAAATATAATATGCTCTCACAGGGATTTGTAACCTCTCGCTTTTTGTGCAGCAATAAGGATATGACGGCCACCTAATAAACTAATATTCAAGGAACTTAAACATGCCCAGCCAGGAATAAACCTGAATACGGGCCAGCAAACTAGCTGTTAACAAACTACGAACTGAGACAATTTTAAGCGAAAAGTCAACCTACTGTTATAATGCGTAGGTACGTGTTGCATGCCTTGTTATTATAGCTCTTTCATTGTCAAA
Source organism: Thaumatotibia leucotreta (assembly GCA_025490895.1). Lineage (NCBI taxonomy): Eukaryota > Metazoa > Arthropoda > Insecta > Lepidoptera > Tortricidae > Thaumatotibia > Thaumatotibia leucotreta. Next base: position 22,515 of record JALPQI010006459.1, read on the forward strand.
ATGTGTAGGTACTTTTTAGTTACATAAGAATACTAATAGTTTTTTCACTTCTCATGCTCTTAAAATGTTATTTTAATCCCTGCATATCGGGACTAAAACTCTTTATTAATCTCTAGGGACTAAAGTAAATTTTTTTTAATTGACGTTGGAAACCCGTAATCAGCCATCAGCCACACTCACGGTGTTCAAGAATAAAGGATAGTCGCCATTTTCAGTGCTTGTGTATGGACCACTTTTGTGCATGCCGTGGATACAACCTCTAAACTTTTTTTTAATTGACTTTGGAAACCCCTAAACAGCCATTTCTGGTGTTTATGATTTTTGAACGAACGATTATTGCCATTGGAAAAAACCTCAAAATGTCAGTCGTGTAAAAATATTTATTAAGGAAAATCGTTTTTTTTTTTCTTGATATAGGTACATGTATATTTAATACTTGTTTAATATATGATTAAGATTGAATCCAATTTATTACTTATGTTATGTTTTAACCAATTAGCTTCAAAATAGTTTGTAGTTAGCTCCAATTCGTTGGCTAAATATGCAAGTATTTAACGCGTCATTTTTCGAAAAAGGAATACAGATAAAAAATAAAACGCGGAACGAATTTGATTGCTTATTTTTTGTGTTTTTGCCCATAAGTAATATTGTACATATCGTATAATTTACGATGTCACGTCATGCGATGAAGAAGTATTAACGCCTTACTCCAGAATAAAGAAGAATGCAAAAGAGGTGGTGCAAAATCTTTTGCCGCCGAAATCTAGTGTAATATTCAAAAGCATATCAAACTTTTATGGATTGGAAAACTGGAAAGCAAATTAGGTACCAACATCATTTATGGAAGGCGTATTTCTAACATATTTTGATGAAAAATCTAAGAAATATCAACCGTCATCACCTTGTAGCATATATTCCATGCTTAAAACCACACTGCAACGAAACCATATAACTTGAAAAAGTTTGCGAACTTATCGTCAAGTGGCCATGTTCCGAAGAAATTGGAAGTTATGACATCGCAGAACATATAATTTTTTGTTTCTTACTTGTTCTTTCTGCTAATAAATACTGAGATTTTTTCCTCGCATTCTAAGTGAAAAGTAGAGTGTTTAATTCGGGACTAAACAGCCATAATGACACTCGAACTACATCCACCCTCGCTACGCTCGGGTGGATAAATATCTCGTGTCATAATGGCCTGTTTTAGTCCCTCGTTGAACAATCTACTATTGTAGATTAGTTGATTTTGTTCCGAAAGCAATGCCATCCAAAAACCTGTTTAAAATCTTAGTGGGAATTGTCGTAGGATATGAGCTAGCACTATGTCAAATTGCGGAAAAAAAATAGACAGGATACAGAAAAAGGATATAGGCTATAAATATTGTTGTTTATCTTGCACGTATCATGTTATTGGTTTATGTCTGTTGTATTCTCCAATAAAGAAAACAATAATAATAAATATATGCAATCCCTAATGTACATCGGACACACATAAGGTCACAATACACTGGTTAGTGTAAGGAATCTACTCAAATACGGACACGTTATTTGGAATACGACCAGGTCAAATGATAGCGCCCAGACATGGGTTATCATTATCTCGCTATCGGGGACCTATGTATTTAGACGCCGTTATGTAATTATGTAACTACTCAACTCATTACATTTCGCTAGACTTTGGTATGGCACGTTTAGCTTATTTTATGTTTACAGCACGTTTCTAGAGCTCGTAATGGCGCATCTGACGTTCAGTCAAGGTTATGATACTCATAAGATGCATTAAGTTTGGTTCTAGAGTTTTCTAGAGTTAAGTGTCTACTAGAAGCCATCAAATTACGAATTCAGGACTTAATTTGTTCAATGGGATCATCAGTCATCAGCATCACCTTCGTTTCGTAAACATTCCAATCTACAAACAAATATTCTATTCTCTTCTATTCTAAATAAAACATGGAAGCCGCACGCCATACCTACTAAATTGCCTTTCAAAAACGGTCCTGAATTTTATTTGACAATTAGTGTCACCCCCTTTTCAATGCATCACGGTAATGAATTTCAATGTCAACCTATCTATAAAAACTTAAACCGCCATTTAAAAATAGTTGTGATTGCTCCGTCATTTGTCAAAGATGTTGCGCCGAAATATACGTGGTGATAAGAAAAGCGCTATGTCCTGCCCATCTTGGCACAATTGAACAATTGTACTTGGGGGCATTTTTGAGCTGGCATTAGACGTCCATGTTATACATATATGGTCGTAGATTCCAATAGACGACATGTTAAGATCCAATTTTCGACACCCTGCTGCCAACTTTATTGCTATGACGTTATGCTTGCAAATGTCGATTATTGGTGTTGTGTCGGGCATTGGCGTCTCTACGGTAATTGGGTCAATATCTGTTTCTTGTCACTCGTTTCTGTTGCTTACGTTCTCCTTGGTCACTCTTAAAAACCCAATTTAATTGCATTTTTTACAATTCTTTGATTCTTGTGGCAGTAACGTGACCTTAATACCGTGGTACCACAAATCATGTTAGTACCTACTCGTAAAGCGTGCTGGATATTTTCGTGTAACAAATTATGCCAGTTGTGTCCCCTGCTGGGTGACGATCAAAATCAAAGCAAAAAAAATGTAATTGACACAATTAAAGTTTGTTTACGCAAATAGTTAGACGTCCGAATTTCTACAAACATAATGAAATGACTATTTAAATTATAAAGTATTAGTGAAAATTACTTTTTTATTGTGACAATTTCCAGAAATGTTCTAATTAACTGCTCGCCTTTAATTTGACTAACTGTTTCTGTCATTAGTAAGACGTCACTAGGGCCCGATTACAATACTATTACCAAAATGTAAACGTCTGACGTCAAGTGGATATACTTTACCTACTTTTGATAAAGCTGACTTTTGATAGACTACTATTAACTCTCGTTCTAGTGGGATCTTTGGTGGTATATTTACGGGAATAATCGAATGAAAATAGTAAGACGTATGGAACAGTAGAAAATAGTCAAGACTATAAAAATTATCTTGTAGAAGACATTTTTTACTATTTTCTGCCTTTTGTCTGTTAATTTACACTCTTACCCCCTTGTTCATAAACGTCTTCCTTAACAAGAGGCTAAGTATTGTTTGCCCCTTTTTACATATATCCGGTCTTATAGACATAATGATAAGTTACAAGATAAGGTACAAGGGGGTTAGTACTTAGGGTTTTGATCGTAGGAAATGACCGGACTAGTTATATGAAGCCTTTTTGTCCTCCAGCTTTAACCACCGTAAATCCTATTGCTAAAATGATACAATTTAAATATTTATTTGTTTGTTAAAACTTTAAGGGACGGTAGTGCTCTGTACAATATTTGTGAGGGTTTAGTAAAACGTCCCACTTTGTCGTTTACGATAATAACGAAATTCACTTGTACCTTTATTGCGAATTACACTTGTAAATATTTGATGGCGGCGTCATCATGTAGAATCTAAAATGTGAAAAATATCCAATAGTAATCAATGTACAAAAACAACAGCTGCACCTGACCTGACCGATCAGGCGATCACGCCACTATGACGACACGCCACCTGCACCCGCCCGGACCCTCTAAGTCCTATAAGTAACCTGACTGATGGTCGGTGGGGGCATTCTTGTCATCGAAATGGTCAGTTGCAGACGTAGTCTTATACGCTGTGTTATTTTAAGATTGATGTTTTAATATCGCGAATTGGTGAAGAATAAACCAGTGCTCAAATACGAAGTTGGTAATTGTCTCATTCATTGGACCCCAAACCCTACTCTTATTATAATAACAGAGGAGACGCCAATATATTCTTATAGCGAATGAGAAAGTGGGACGTTTAACTAAAAAGCCTCATATAGACGTATATGTACATATATTGATCTAAGTACTCCTATGTTACACCAGTGAAACTTATGTCAATATCAAACATCGGCAGTACAATTTCTAAATTTTCTATATTAAACCAGAAATTCATTCAATATCGGATTAAGTAGTGTATCTCCTCAAAGAGTGCACACAATGGCACAATGCGTGAGTGCGTGAAACCAAATAGAGGTTATTGGCACAACAGGCGCGACCCGGTAACGGTGCTTGCAATGCATGTGCCCAGTTTAAGCTACTGCTACTTTTTTATACCAATACGGTGGCAAACAAGCATTTTAAAAAATGTGGCCAGCCACCCTGTATTTCAGTCAGGCAAATAAAAGGGAAAAGCGACCATCTGATAGTGAAATTCAGAGTGCTTGGAAGATATACCCAGCCTGTTATGAAGTCAAATCTACCAAAAATTTGTTATGGTACCTTATACGCGTAGACAATAGATATCAATAAGTCAATTAAAGAAAAAGTTGATCACTTTGTTCCGTTGTTTTTTGACATTTTAGTTAAATTATAAGTATATATATATATATATATATCACTTTCAGCCACTTGGTCTTAGCATTTTAGTTAAAATGTGTTTTTTGCACGAAATCAATTGAATTAGGGTGATTTTAGGCACTGTGTTGATTGCTCTAACAAGAAACAACCTACATAAAAGAAAGTGATTCACTTTAATTAAAATAATAAAGCGAGACAATTTTATAACTTAAGTAGTAAAAGGATAATACAGCTTCTGTAACGCATTAAACATAGCGGCTACTATGCAGAAAGGTTTATTTCGTCGGCGCGACACCCATCTCAGCGAAAGCGATTATCGATCGAGTAAATCGATAAATCGGTAGTCGATAAAGCGCTGGCACGACGGGCGCAAAAAGCAATTCAATGAAACTGTATCGTGTTAACTGCGTATACAGCTGCTGTATACATAACATATACTGTATTACAGCGTGTATATTTCAAACGGGCATACGCCCGTAAATTATACAATTTACCCTGTTATAGCGTTTGATTGTACAAATCGAATGGCACAATAATTTTGTTAAATAGTGGCATCAATTTAGTGCGATTATTTTTTTTATGTCTGACGGTGCTGTAATGTGAGTAATCTACAACTTAGTTTGACGTAATAAGTAGGAAACAGTGAAATGGCATGACAATTAGGTAAAGTAAGGTGGGGTAAGACGGTTTTTTTAATGGGGTAAGGCAAAAAGTGATCCTTCTGGCACAGCGTCTGCTAGTAGCTTTTTGTCTTACCCCATTAAATTAAACTACTTCTTCTTGCCCCACCTTACCTTGCCTGAATATTGAGCGTGCAATACATTGCGCGTTGAATTATGTATTATTAAAAAATAGCATTTCTATTTATCTAAGTCCTATACTCATCGTTTCTAAGTTCTATACAATTTTTGAATACACAGCCTGTATTAGTAACGGAGCGATGTATGGGAACATTGACGACTTTTTGCTTGACATATATTAAATGTTATTGAATGACTTACGAAAACAATTCTGCTTTTTGAAAACCAGTGGAATTTAACTATGTCCGCATTATTGTTTACGTCAATCCGGTTATGTTTACAAACATACTTATAAACATAGGTATCAGTATTATTAGTGCATACGTCAATTACTAGAAATTATATTATCGCAAACGCAAGCTTCTTTGCAACATTATTACATCGTTTTCCATAGGTATTTTATGTTTCATAGCTTTACCTAAAGCAAACAAATCTAGATATAAGTTATCGTGAGTCCCGTTGGAGTTACTTTTGCTTTTACATGATGTCAGTTTTTATATAGATATCTACCAATGATTTGAGGGTATATTTAACATTTACCTAACAAAATATGCTTTGACCTTAATCGGCACTATTCGGCACTCAATAAATTTCTCGCAAAGCTCGTTTTCGAGTTGTAATTTCGATATAATATATTATTGGTTACATTATATGAGTGACTTCTCTATGATTGAATTTAAACTTTCGTGAGACTTAATAACTATAAATATGATAATTAAATGGTTAAACTGTCGTACATTTAGTAATGACATGAACTAAAACATGCCGTACACCTAATGACTAAATACACGTGAATTTAAACGTTATAGTTCTCTATGACTATATTTTATGATTTAATTGTCAATTTGAGGCCAAAACGAATAAAACGTTATCGTTTATGATATCCCGCTACGTTAACTTAATCGTTTCTTTCATCAATGTTAAATCAAATAAGATCATTTCGAACGAACGCTTACCGCCATATAATGTTAATAAAGTTTCTTCTTTAATCGTTTTGGTTAGTTTTTAATAAACTGAAACCTCTTTAAAAGCATCTGACACTTAAACCAGATTCTGTTTCGTAAATATTCTCGTTTTATCGTTTCGATATCATCACATCGTCAAGATGGTCCAGAAATGATATCAGTAGCCTTACCATGAGTTGAAAAGTAAAGGATAGGTACGTTAGGTTTTACTCGATAAGTAAAGCATTCTATCGCGCTCGCATAATCATTGGAGCGAGCGCGATTGCCTGAAGGCCGAGTGTAGGTAATAATTAAAAAAAACGTCTCCATCGCGTTTCTCCATCGACATTTGTATGAAATTGGCGATGAAAACGTAAACGCGATCAAGACGTTTTTTGTAAGTTATTACCTACACTCGGGCTTCTGCTTTATGTATCGAGAAAAACCTAACGTTACCGATACTTACAAAGTCATAGTACGGCTATAGTAGCGAGACTATGAGCTGTGACAGCAGTCGGTTTGGACTGCGTAAACCATACACAATGTATCTCTTTCGCACTTGTTTCAATACGAGTGAGATACAGTAGATATGTGGCCGTTAACTTACATTATTCTTAGGGCCTGTTTCAAAATCCCCTCATAAATTAATCCGAATTATATCCATAATAAATAAACTTGGCCGTGTGGTGACGGCAGTAAGAATACATTTGTCACCACCCCAACTCCTCCTGCGGGTGTCGTAAGAGTCGACTAAGGGATTGAAGTGTCACTGACCATTATTTGATAAAAGATTGATGATGGGCAGCAGCGTCATCATAGTGGAAACATTACTGCGACCGCCAATCCGCTTGCCCAGATTATGGGCATTTACCTCCTAATGCGTCTATACGCATAGTTAATAGGAGAGGCCTACGTCCAGCAGTGGACTATCGTAGGCTGATGATGAAATAAAGTATCACTATCCTTTTCACTAAACATATAAAAGAAAAGGACAGCTTACATTTATGTGACAAATATATTTTATTCGGAGATGATGAAACATTTATTACATGCCCTTATACATACATAGTTCACCGTTCAGTGCGAGCGGGACACAGTGGGCAGTGCGCAGTTTCTCATTATACTCGTAGTAGTTATCGTTTTATCAACTCATGGTAAGAGGCACGTACTTTGGTAGTTAGAGTATCCGTATTAACTATTTTGTTTTCATGTCTTGCGTGGGTGTAATGTTAGCGCGACTTGTTATCGACGCTGTTAGTCGTTCTGGCTATTTTACAATTAAAGGGATAGGTACGCATTATGATTGGATTGGATGATGAATGATTTAGTAGGCTATACTGAACAAGTTTTACTATGGAGCCAATCATGAAATTTAAAAAATAAATATTATTTTTTCACACATTTTGACCGATTGATTTTGTATGAAAGAGCCAAATTTTTTTTTGAGATTACTGGGTTAGTTCCATAGTAAAAGTTGTTCAGTATAACCTACCAAATCACCCCGTTCAAGGTTTTCAGTGGCTCGTGTAACACGTTGTATACGTATACTCAACTAATTGGAATACTAGGCCACTCTAGAACCATATACAAATGACAAGAAGCGAGAGATTTCTTACAATGTCGTCTACCACTTTCGGACTTTATTACCACTGAAGAAAGTCGAAAAGTGGTAGACCAATTTTTCTGTTGATTGTTCAGTTTCAATCACATAAGTAAACATCTCCCATCTTTTACTAACTAGTGAGAGTGTCTATCCGAAAGACATACTATCGCACAAATAGAAATTCGGACATTTCCGTGAAAATTTTAACACTAGTTAGTACTAGGCTTATACTAAGAAGCTATCCATATAGTTTGTACGATTAACTTTCGTAGGAAACGATCATCATTTTTACTTTCAGTAAGCCCTTAATTACGTACTGAACGTAGAATAATGGTCTTTTGATATTCAGGAAAAAATTAAATTTCCTTTTTAGGTAAAGTGTTAAACCACGACAGTCTATAGATATAAAAAAAAACAGCTATTAGGACATAAGACAAATGCTTCACACAAGTGTATGTAGCTAATATTAGTCCCTTAACATACTTCATCATCATCATCATCAGCCTATGATAGTCCACTGCAGGACGTAGGCCTCTCCTATTAATTATGCGTATAGACGCATTAGGAGGTAAATGCCCATAATCGCCACGCTGGGCAAGCGGATTGGCGATCGCAGTAATGTGTCCACTATGATGACGCTGCTGCCCATCATCAATCTTTTATCAAATAATAGTCAGTGACACTTCAATCCCTTAGTCGACTCTTACGACACCCGCAGGAGGAGTTGGGGTGGTGACAAATGTATTCTTACTGCCGTCACCACACGGCCAAACATACTTATATCGTAAATTTTATAAAACACTAATAATAATTGCGACTAAACATAAACATCGACCAGTTGAAACTCTATGAGTGACCTTTACTAGTAAATGAACTCATTAATTTAAACAAACGAATGACGTCAGAAAACATGCCCATTGACAGTGCGTAGGATTATATTATTATTTCAAAAGAAGAAACTAACTTTAGATACGGGAGTTGTGAATATTTTATAATTTTCATATTAGAAAAACTGTCTTTATAACCCAATTCCTGTCCAACGTAACCCAAAGTAACTCTTCCTACGGGTGTCGTAAGAGTCGATTAAGGAATTGAAATGACACCGTTTATTTATTAAAGATTGATGATGGGCAGCAGCGTCATCATAATCGATACATTAATGCGATTGCCAACCAGCTCGCCCAGCGTGGCGGTTATGGTCATTACCTCTTAATGCGTCCATACGCATAACTAGAGACCTGTGTCCAGCAGTGGACAGTAATAAGCGAATGGTGTGTCTTTATAAGGAGACTGGAGAGGTATTTGAATTAATGCTTTTCAACTGATTCGCGTAAAACCTTTGCTCAGCTTTCATTTAAAGGAACGCAGATAAAAATAACTAAAGCAACTTTCCATAGCTCATTAACATAAAGGTGTGGTAGGTACCTATAATTTACACCAAAAAGAGTGAAGTCACGTTCTCTCACTACAGTACGAGTATTATCGACATAGTCACAGATTTCGCCATTTTCCTACACACAGAAATTAAATATGAAGGGCCCACGGAAAGAACATGTCTAGTCAATTCAAATTACAGAAGGGAGAACCACCTTACTTTTAACAGAATGAGGTGTAAATTTGCCCTGATTTTTTTAAGCACTGAACATGATTTTTGGACCTTTCATATATTCCGCCAGTAGAGCCACGGAAGTCGAACACTTCTATCTTAAATGCAACCTATAAAAATCAAATAACTATCAATAAATCAAAAAACATAATTATACTGTTAAAAAGTCCTGACAGTATATTATGTTCAGATATTTTTAAGCAAAGTGGCTGCTCTTAAATTTTCACATCAACGAGTCAAAAAGCCGGATTCTCTTAGAACATATTGTAAAATTATAATATTATTTATGGACTTAATATGCAACTAATTTTACAATGATTCAATAAATAGAAAATAAGTATTTTATTTTAGAAGAGCTCCCAAAGACGCACATTCCTATTTTAATGATAGGCTGTAAATATAACATAATTATCAATCAATCAAAAAGGTATAAAGAGCATCGCTGCAAGGTGAACCACCTCGTGTTAGTAAACAACAATAACTGCATGACCCACGTGACTGACGTATCTAGTTATACAAATCATCTAATTATGATGATTCTGATTTGCTACTGCTATCCGATGTAACGTCAGAACTCCCAAGGATAACAAGTTTAGAATAAACTTATACTATAACAACTCGACGAGTATCATAACGATCATATCGACCACACATTAACATATTGTTATGTCAGTATATCATCGTAATGAAATTAATTTCCATCAGGTAGAAATCCACCTTTTTGTTTAACTTTTGTTTTATTTTGATTCGATTTGAAATTCGAATAACTCTTGCTGTTTTGATGCTTATTTAAACTTGAAAATAAATACTGAATTGATTAAATAATTTATCTTGTTTTTGTATGTTAATTCGAAATGTTTTTTTTGTCACGAGGATAATATTATGCCAAGAACTCACATCGTAGTTTATTTTCATATTACGTCGCTTCGAGTTGCATTAAGGCCATCACACACGTAGCGATTTTAAATATATATTTATATACCGTAAGATGTTATATAGCTCAGTATATCTTAGGGCATCTTACAGTACCTCGTGATAAATATCCGTCTCTCTCACAATGTAGGTACTAGAGAGCTAGATATATTATTATACTTTAAGTATATTTGTCCTGTATTTACTTGGCCTGTAACCCTTCGTTTCCCGTCCTCTGTAGTAATGTACTATTAATCAATTTATCACTTCTATATAAAACGTAATTTCAATTCATGACATATGTACCTACGTAATACAAATAATATAAATGGCATTGTAATAATTGTATTTTCTGTAATTCCAATCAAATTAGATGTATGTTATTGTATTTTACTAAAATTTTGATGACGATGTATGATTAGTACAAAATAATATTCAATTCTATTCTACATTAAGGTATTTTACGGCATATTAACATATTATCATCGGTACGTGTGTAACAGTCTTTATTTTAGTTTTCGAAGCAATAAAATAAAGGCAGGAGATAAAACACGGTGCAAGTTGTCTGCATTACATATTTATAAGAGAGCAGATGATGGTATGGTTAATTTCTACCAAGACTTCAAATAAAAAAATGTAAAATTAATACGATAGCCCCAGTTGTGTCGTTTTTTAAGATCTGTAACTTTGGTCGGAAGCATAAAACGTACAAAATATTTGTAATTTTGGTATATTTTGCAAGCCGCTACTACCCGCTAATTAAAAAAAAACTAAGCATGGATTAAGACTATGAAATATAGTATAGGTTATATCACTTATATTTGCTTGGTTTAAAAAGTCGGGACGTAAAAAGTAGCAGCGTGAGTTTAACGCAAACTTACTTTCTGTCCATCCCTCTCATACTAATATATTGGTACGAGCGAGAGCGATAAAGCCAATAATTCAGTATAAACCACCATAAATAATAAAATTCACACTGTGAATCTGACAATGCAAATTGATACGGTTTTGCCTCGAAACTCAGGGTTGGATTGCTCAACCGTTAGAATCAATCGGAATTTTAACTAACCGCATTCATTCAAAGGAACCTTGAGCTTGATAAGAACCTTAAAATAACATTTCGATCAAACAATACTTAAATGCCAATGTTATGGAGTAGTAGATAGAATCTTTTGACTGATAAATGGTTAATGCAAATTTTACCTGCAAAACAATTCGAAATAATGCTTAATAGACATGAATGTCGGTCTCAATCTTTATAAATGACCTAAATCCTAATCATAAACATCGTAAATAGACACAAGCATTGAAGAATAATCAATTGTTTCGAAAAATGCACGTCACGCTTTCAAAGCCTAAATAATTTCTCCCAAAATTCATGGTTCAAAATCCCATAACCTCCTTTCACGCATCAAATCTTCACATTAAGAAGACTCAAAATTGAAGAACCTAATCCTATAACAACCGATATCTAATCCCACAAGCTGTCCGTCCGTCTGTCACAACTAGTGAACCGATTGAGTCGTAATACCGTATCGCAGCCCTACTTTATAATTAATCAAACCAACTCATAAACGTCGGATGTTGTTTCAACACGCCGCTAAACATTTATGTATTGCTTCTTGATTTGATCTTTATTTGGATCAAATGTAATTGCTCGGTAAGTTAAATAAGCTAATGGGATTCGATGCAGTATAACTTGAGCCAATTTACGCAAAATATTTAGACGCTTATCGGAGACTTACGGAAACCTTCTCCTAATATAATACATCATATTCGGACCATTTATTATTAATCTACGTATAGTTGAAGCTATTCAATACAAATGACACATAAAAATGTTAATTTTTTCTAGTGAGATGGCCTGTACTTCGATCATATTGAAATGCGGACAGAAAGCGAATCTGGTTGGCGAAATTTTGAAGATCGATTCTTGCATGACCTTCATTTTTGTCATTGGTTTTTACTTTCACCTTGATTCTATTACAACATAACAGACGAAAGTGGTCTTAACAATTAGATTTTTGAATTTAAATATTTCATACCTACATAGTAAGTATATAGGTACATACATATTAATGTTACCTACTAATAATAAAAAAACAACCCAAAAAATATTTACTTAATAAAAAAATTTGAGATTGATAAAATGATTTTTGAACATTGTAATGAGAGCAGTTTATAAAAAGCATAAAATCCCTAACCTAAAAAAAATTTAACCAAAAAATACCTGACTAGGTAGTCAGGTATTTTTTGGTTTAATTTTTTTACAGGTGTAAATGCTAACTTTTGAATTAATTAAGAGATATATAGTACTAACACGTGTTTCCTACAAATAAATAATTCTTTAAAAACAAACAGCACGTGTCTCTGGAATGAATTGAATATGCGTATATGACGTATATTTACTTAGTATTAGTTTAGACAGACATGGATATTTTGTAGTCTCTTACGCAGCTGAAATTAGCATTTGAATGGATGTCGTTAATTATCCATTCTTATGCGTGACGCACGCCATTTGCAGGTTTGTGATACGTTTAATACTTGTCACAAAAATATAAGCTTCAAAATGGACCACTACTAAAAATAGTTAATTGTTTCGCTTTCAAAATAGAATAATAGTTAACTAATGATGTTTATGTTAATGCTTAAGACACAGAGCATAAATTAATTATCAACCCGTAAAGTTCATCCTTCTTCATAAATCATCACTCAAACATAAAAGGACTGCGCTCTATTTTCAATTATTCAATTCGCTTATAAATTACATTGCGTTGACGTGATGTATCAATCCAGGGATTAAATTATTCCTTTTTCCTTCCTTAATTACACACTTTTATGGCATTTACCTTTTGTGGTGGAGGCGGTTCAGGCACATCAGAGTCCCACTCGGAGCTGAGATCGTCACTGGAAGCTTCAGCATAATCTTCTGACCAGGGCACCTCTAGAAGAGACCGCTTCATCTGGTCGTAGCCGGGAGATAGGGTCTCCGGCCCATATCCTGGAGGCAAGGGGCTCGAAGCACGACAATCCTCGCAGTTACACGGCTTGAGCCCGAAGGACTCTTTAGGACAGTCATCGGTCACATCAGTTTTAGAATTCCGTCGCGCGTCACGCTTTCTAGCACTACGCGGAGACAGTCTGTTGTTACACTGAGGCGGTATGTAGTACCTCGTCGGCTCTGAGGATCTCCTCCCGTTATCCGGCGTCTCTATTTTCACAGGGGTGAGCAGGGACATCTTCTTCGCCAACGGCTGCCGCTCCTCGCTGGTCTCCTGGTCGTCCATGGTGTAGCGAATGATGGGTATGGTGAACGTGAACTGTTCCGTACACTCTGGCATTATGCTAGCACTTCACTGATTTCCGAATCGGGCACGGCATTTTAGACACTGGAACGTCACTGTTTTTGCGCGAGGCTCCGGCGATCAACGCGAGCGGCGGCGGCGAGCGCGGTGTAGAGACTGCGCGTGAGTGCTTGCCTGCTACTTCAACTTTAGCTTTAAAGACTCACGCTGCTATCTGTACAGTTCAAAAGACATGCGGCCAAAGGTAATCAGAACCGCAATCAAACGGCCTACTAATACTGCAATGAACTAAAAATAAACAAATTGTAGGTAACCATCAGGTATCCCAGTCAATGACGACATGCGCTGTTTACGTCAGTTGTAGTTGTGATAATGAGCCCTAGTTTTCCTTAATTTATCCCGGTTAGTTCAGTGGTCATGTAGGTACCTACATTATATATGCAAAATGAAACAGACAGTAAACAAAGTAGTTTTCCACGCTGATTACCTATGACAAGGTTCAAATGGATTCATACATATAAATCTACATGTAAATATCTACTTAATACAATAAAAAATATTTTTATGCACAAATTTTTGACTTATGTTTTTCTAGTAGTAACACTACTACTATGTATAAATTTTAAATATTAAATGCCTTAGCACCAATCGTGAAAGCTAAGGACACCTCTGGCTTTGGTAATCTCGGTAGTTTTTCTTTGGTATATGTCATTTAATATTTAAACAATTAAAATACATAAAAAGAACGACACAATTTTAAAATCAATATTGTTTTTAGGAATAACAAAATGCACTATTTATATGTGTCACAGTATAGGTTTCGACGCATTTTATCGAAATTGGGGTACTGCTTATAGTAAGTACTAATTGGAATAAATTCATTCATACTAAATACTTAACTGTCTAAATACCTATAAAGGTAAATGGCATAAATAACTGCCTAGTTTAAATAAATAGATAGGATTATTCATTCGTAAACTGTAACATAACTCTGCAGCGTAGTGTAAAATTTTTCGTCTGTGATAATTTTATACTTTACATACTCGTATATACATATATAATTAGCTACAAAATACGAAGTACTACACAGAGCAAAATATTACGTAATAAGTAGAATCCTGTGCTAAGAACAATAATCTTAAATCTACTTAACTCAGTACAGAGTAGAGTTACATACAGAGTAGAGTTGTATATTACGTGTAGAAGTAAATAGATACTTATCATGAACATTAAACAAAGGCTACCTGTACCAGTAATAAGTACATAAATATCGTAAAATTACAGAGCAATTGTTCCCCAGTACATATACAATGGTTCACAAATTTACTAGGTATCAGGTACAATTAAGTGTATTTGTTACAGTTGTACAACTACTTTGCCTAATATGAGTATGATTAATAATAATATATGTACCTACCTAATCATAACTTAACAAAGATATAATAATTATTTAAATATGAGATGTTCTGACAAATTTTCCTTTATCAAATGAACTATCGGGTCCCAAGCTGGTGGTAGACAAAAGCTTCTTTCTATCCTATACAATTTTGGGTATTTCATTATCTCAATAACCTCGCGCAACATTCTAGGATCGTATTTCTTCTTCTTAGCAAAAACCACAGGCTTGTCAAACTTTATAGAACGATTTGCTCTATCCATAACATGCTCCCAGAATGCAGACTGTGGTCGACGGTGCTCGACATCGACTGTCACGAGTACTAGAGATGGTCCGCTCGTTTGCCAAACATTTGAAAGGCCACATTCACAGTCCAGCTTATACACTCCTGCACTCTGTAATGGGGTGTTACATGTTACAGGCCTCAAAAACTGTGACATCTTCTTCAAAGGCTTAAAATAATCCGAATAATCCGATATCATTGGTTTCTTTCATGAGTAACTCGCGCGTATGTGAAGAAAATATTAAATACATTAATAAATTAACCATTTAAATATTATTTTGGACTAAGTCTCTACTATATCAGGGTTCGTAGGTGCAGTACATCGGTATTATTTTCATGCGGTTATACCGTATTTGACATCGGCCCTTCGGATTATTATATGTATTATTACCATTTTTTTTACAAAAAACTAATATTATTCTGACCTACTTTCAATACCATTCAATAAAATCAATGAAATATTGAAAATTCTGGTCGGTACAAATTTTACTTAAATCAATAAAACTTCCTTCCCAATTAATAATTTTAAGCTCTAGCGTTGGCACCTATCGCTGGACAAGAAAACGTTCAATTCACTTTCAAAATATAAAAAAACACATGTCAAAAATGAATTACTAAAAAAACATGAATATTGAATCAGACAAATATATCACATCACACAAACATCATCAGCCTATCATTACACATCATCAAAGCTGGACGTAGGCCTCTCCTATTAACAATGCGTATAGACGCATTAGGAGCAAAAATACATAGCCAACATAAAAAAGAAATCGTGGCCTAATAACCGTAAGACCAGGCCATCACGCATGTCAGCATTAAACTAGATTGTTCCCAGCCTATTTAACTACACACATGCGTAAACTTTCTAGGTTAAAAACATAATTGTAAATTTTAGGGTTCTGTTGAAGGAGTGATCATACGTTTTCTAGTTTTCCTCAAAACAGTACAATACGTAAGCTCTTAGTACGTCCGTACCGTACATGGTAGCCATCAGATAGATCGAAGCGGTCAGAGTGCTCAAAAATATCTAAAATCTAAACATGCGCTTTAACGTCATGACGATAGAGACCTGCTCAAATGTTTGCCACTCCGATGTAAATGTCTGATGGCGACTGTACTTAAATAAAATAAAAAAAAACCGGCCAAGTGCGAGTCGGACTCGCGCGCGAAGGGTTCCGTACCATTATCAATTTATTACATACATAAATACAGTTAAATCAACCTACCTCAAAA
The DNA here is from genome assembly GCA_025490895.1 of Thaumatotibia leucotreta. NCBI lineage: Eukaryota > Metazoa > Arthropoda > Insecta > Lepidoptera > Tortricidae > Thaumatotibia > Thaumatotibia leucotreta. The sequence goes on from JALPQI010006459.1 coordinate 38,998, forward strand.
ACTATAGGAGATAATTTAATCAAATCAAAAATCATTGATATAGTTTATTAATGTGCATAACATATATTTTTTTTAGAATTTTATATCGCGTAGGTTAAAAAATAGAGGGGGGGGGACACATTTTTCAGACTTTGAGAGCTGATATCTCGAAAACGATTTGCTTAAATAAAAATTAGATTTATGAACCTTAATATAATTTTCAAAGACCTTTCTATTAATACCCCACACGCTTATATACAACTGAAAAAAAAATTATATCCCTCAGTTACATGTATGGAGGGCCCCCACCCCAATGATTTTTTTTACAATTTAGTATCATCATCCTGTAGCGGTTCATACAACACATATCCTTACCAAATTTCGTTACTGTAGCATTTATAGTTTCCGAGTAAATCGGCTGTGACAGACGGACAGACGGCAGACGGACAGACGGACATGACGAATCTATAAGGGTTCCGTTTTTGCCATTTTGGCTACGGAACCCTAAAAATAGGTAATCAAATACTTAGTGAATCAAATCTGTACAATCAGGTATGTACAATACAATACAATACAAATACTCTTTATTGCACACCTCAATAAATGAAAACAATTACAAAAAAAGTAGCGACTTAACTAGAGGTAGACAACAGGCGGTCTTATCGCTAAGAAGCGATCTCTTCCAGACAACCTTTAGGTAGCGGAAATAATTACATTTACATTATGTCAGTAGGTGTAGAAAATGTAACAATACAGAACACAAGTAGTCCGATATGCAATAATTATACTAAAATAAAAACAAATACATGTATAAGTATTATAATCACATATACACAAACCATACATATATTTATACATATATATATAAATAAGTTTAACGATGCCAACATTATAAAACAAAAAAAGAACAGATAAAAGTATCACAGATCAGACAAAAAATTTAGTTTGAGGAGTCTTTTAAAAGAAGAAGGAGATTGTGCGTTCCTTATTTCAACAGGCAAAGAATTCCATAGTCGAACAGCTTGAAATGTGAAAGAATTATTATAGAATTTGGAATCGGATGAGGGGACAGAAAGGAGCAAATTCTGGGAGCATCTAGCAGAACGGAGATAACTAAAGCGGTTTTTGAGATAGCGAGGAGTTGCGGGATTGAAAAGAATTGAATACAAAAACGACAAAACGTGAGAGTTACGACGAAATCGAACAGGGAGCCACTTGAGCTGGGATCGGAAGTGGGAGACATGGTCATACTTGCGTAACCCAAATATGAACCGTATACAGACATTTTGAAGACGCTCAAGCTTATTGAGTTGCTCCACAGTGAGATCAAGATAAGCAACGTCAGCATAATCTAAAATAGGAAGTAAAAGAGTCTGTGCATTATGGACATGGACGACAAATCACTAATTAATAATATAGAACAAATAAAGTAAACGAGGTGCTTATTATAACCCATCTTTACTTCCTAGAACACACACGACACAAGAATCAGTCCAGAATAAACTATCAAGCTGATTTTTTTTAATCACTAGATACTATTATTTAGAAATGTTACTCGTTATTTGCATCGTTCAGTCTTAAGGATTGTGATTGTGACTAATTGATTTCGTAAGCTTTTTTTTTCTCCGTCGTTCCCGGTACATCATTACCGTCACCACACAGCTTCTGATGGGATTCGTTTGAAGAGGTCGAGAGACCTCCTCGACTTCGACTAGATGGCTAGTCGAAGTGAGCGAAGTAATTTCATATCGTCCATCATCTCTACCGAAAGAAATCGACTACCGCATGAAAGCATCCACCAAAGGATCTACTCAACAAACGTTAATTTGTATTGTATAATTGTCAGTAGCCGTACTATGAGTTTAAAAGGTTTTTACACTTTCTACTCGATACGTAGTGCATACAGCGAGCGCGATGGCGTGCTTTACGTATCGAGTAAAACCTAACGTTCCCGATACTTGCAAAGTCATGGTAACTACGGCTCGTGGTCGCCACTCACATCTCACATACCGGAATAGTTCACCAGTCTAAGGCCCTGGTTTTTCTGTACCGCCGACGACGTTCGAATGTTTTGTTAGCGAATGTTTGAGGGTGGTTTCTCTGACACTTCGTCGGTTACCAGCTGCCGGCGACGTTTCAGAGAAACTACCCTCAAACATTCGCGAACAAAACATTCGAACGTCGTCGGCAGCGGACACGCGTCGGTCGCCGGTCGCCGGCCAGAAAAACCAGAGCCTAAGGTATGTAGTACTATTACTTATTCTGTGCCTAAGGAACCACTGTAGCGGCAGCGCTCACGCTTAACCGTTTTTTAACCATATGTGTTTTTATTAGCCTTTATTGGAGTTAGTCATCGCCGCTGCAGTTTTACGGGTTCGTTAACCATAATTTTGTTAATGTCCTATGTGAATCACATTCTTTGATCCCACGTGCCTTAGAAATTACGGTTATACAATTATATTTATGAAAAAATACGAGCGCGACATGTTCGTTTTTGGCCTGTGTCCCTTTTTTTATATGCTTGGGAAAAAGGATAGTTATCTTTTTTTCTGATGGACATATTTATACGGGAAATTGTGAAACAAGCCAGAATAATATCGTAAATCTATTCGAGACGAAACTCACGGATCACAACAGTGGTAGTTTGCATAGCTTACGGTATGACCGCAATCTACGGCGATAAAATGAAAAAAGTATTCGTAATCTTTAGCGATTAAAGAATGATAATACATCATATCCCAAGCTTTCGAATTGGTCTTGATATTATTTCGTATTTTCATAACATCTTGTTAGTACCAGTAATTTGTTAAATGCGCCGGGCCAGTGCAAATCGTTTGCTATTTCTGTCGCTGACTGTTTTAATTATATCATTACGATACTGAATAAACGGTGCTTTATTCATTTAAATTGGTATTTCATAATTGTTGTACGGACAATTGTATCTCGTGACGAAATAAATATCTTCACCAGGCGACATTGTTAACAAAATAAACAAATTGCAGAATACAGAGTGTAACAAACACCACTTATAGTGTAGGCACATTTTATAAATATAGCTGGTTCACGTTTATTCATGAAACATCCTTTGGTATGTCTAAAAGTAATCAAATCGGACAATGGTAAACATTTACCGTCAAAACACACCCGGCCCGAACATAAACCTGTCTGTAGGGTAATGTTTGTATTATAAACTTTATATTTTTACTGCCTTGAAGGGACTTTAGTCTGGTTTTCTGACGAGGGGCATCGCAGTCCATACATATGCATGATTATGTATCCAATTCCATGTTTTTACCATTATAGTAGAATCGCTTATTTGAAACTTAAATTAATGACTGTACTATATTATAACACGGTTTTATTTTTAGCTCAACAGAAAATGGAACAACCATCAAAAATTGTAAGCAGAAAAAATCAGCAGACTTCTAAATTACTAGCACGCCTCCTCAGTTCTCGCATCTAGTATAGCGTGCAATTGTCTTCGGTACTTATTTGTCTCTCTTCTGTTACCTAAAGCCTCGTTTTCACTTAGTGTTCTGAGCGAGCATTCGTTGGGCAGATGAAAACAATAATTCACATAGCAAAATGTTCGTTCTTCAGCCCACGAACAAGCGAATGCTCGCGCAGAACATTAAGTGAAAACGCGGTTTAAAAGGTATCGAAATCAAGAGTGCTACAAATTTAATAGTATTGGCCTAATTTAGTACAAAATTTAACAATTCGCAACATTCTAAATGCCGAGAGTATAAACTCTCAAAAATCATATAAATAAATAAATAAATATCTTGGGACATCTTACACAAATCGACCTAGTCCCACGGTATTATCTCTATTAGGTAACAAACTTTTTATTTTCTTTTTTACGTCATAATCCAACTAGCAGACAACGAGCCAATGGTAAGCACGAAACGATGGTAAGCAATTATTGTCGCCCATTTGTAAAGTGGTCGCTGCAGCAAGCAATTCTGTTTTTAAAAATAAATACATAGATAGATAACTTTAACTTTCTGTAGGCTTATGAATCTTACGATGGTACCGCGTCCAATCGTTTGTTGGCGTTTTAACGAGTATGCAAGTGCAAAATTGACGCATAGCACGATAAATGGATAAAAGGGGAACAATCATAAGCCACCAGGGGGGTTACCTACTAATGCGTTTCAGTTTAGGTTCAGGGAATCGGACAGATATATAGGACTCGTAGAGCCTTGTCCCTTTCTCTCGACCTAAACTGAATCGCATTAGTACGTCATGGTAATCCGCCTGAACTGAAATACAGCATTAACAATTTTTTCACCTCAGCAGCTCGAAAAGACTTCTTTTGATTCGCGAAATCAGTGAGCAAAGTGCGATTTTGCTCACTGAGTGAATGTTGTTTTCCATGACGTTTAGACTTCAACTTTTTCTTTTGTTTCTTTCACTTGTTAGTAAAAAGACAGAGATGAAAAATGTTACGTTATAAATTGTCATAATATGCATTTTTTTTTCGTTCATGGCATCCTAGCGTATTCAGCCAGTTGTATTAGACGACGCGTTTTATCGGACCCGATTCCTTGTATCCGAACGGCATATGGCCCCTAACACCAAGCATATATAACATTGGCGTCCGTCATTCCACCTCTCTATCGCTCTTATATATAAGTGTGACAGAGAGAAAGACAGCCGTTTTAAAACGGACGGATATCGTGGTACTAGGCGAGTCAGAATCGCGTTCAGAAATTCGACACGAGTTCATTTCTAAATAATTATAACTGTTTTATAAAATTTTATGAGCTGTATTTTTTTTAGTAGTTATAATTATGTACTTTCTGTTACAAACATAATGGTAAAACAAAAACAAAAAATAACGGGATGGCACGTATAAATGTTTAATAAGATATTTTCCTTTTCTCCATGCTGAGGTGAAAAGTTGTATGTACAACTTGAGAGCAAAGTTATTTGAATCTCGTGTCTTTCGAGTCTCTCGCTACGCTCAAGATTCTATTACAGAATCACTCGCTACGCTCGTGATTCTATAAAAGAATCTTTCGCTTGCTCAAGACTCAAAACTGACACTCGCATCAAATACGTACTTTGCTCTCATGTTGTACAAATAACTATTAAAACTCCTTACATTTATAAGCCTCTAGCTTTGCTCCAGACCTTTTTAATCAATAATTGTAGTTGTAAGCTAATAGTTAAGTTACGTATATGCACGATTGCACGATACTGCAATCACTACCTAGGTATTTAAGCATTTATGGGGCTCATAACCGACACTTGACCACTAATAATATGGGATCGCTAGTGATTTTCCAATTATGTTCTTACTCAAGGCGGACCGAGCACCTTTTAAATCATTCCCTATGCTATCTTTATGCGTAAGTACTTTATTTTTCTACAGGTAATCAAAATTAATAGCTAGGTACATTGCAAGTGCTATTTATTAAATTCTATGACTAGGAAACAATTTAAATTAGCATGAACCGTACTTGGTGCATTTATAACTAAGGTAATGGCTAAACATCTTGCATATTTAGTTTTTGACAGTATACCTGATGTAGATAAGTATATATAACTTCCAATGTTTTGGATATTATGTAAAAATGAATATATACAATAAAATAAATACGTAAAATATTGACATAATGCGGTCACGCAATGAATAGCTAACATAAGTCAATTCTGACGCCATGGGGCTTTTGGGCCGAAGTATTGTCGTCTGGCCACAGGCAAACCGCTGTTGCGGACGTCAACTGAAACTATACCACAGAATACAATACATATTAGTACAAGTACAGAAAACCATCTCCAAAAACCCGTTTAAAGAAATAATGACTCTTGGTACCATACTATTAAGTTGAAATTCCCACCGCGCAATGCTAAATGCTACGCTAAATGTCATGTAGAAGTGCGCTCTCTTTCTATCGCGTAAGTCGTACCTTATCCGGAGGAATAAGGTAGTTTCCTTAAATATGATATAATCTTAATATAGGATACGAAAAATTTCATGTGTGGCTTCTCCTGCATTCTTGGCATCCGTCCACAGCACGTCTGATCTCACAGGAAAGATCCTAAGGGCTCTGCCTATTAACTGTGAGACTGCGGGTTTGGTTTGGAGGACGCCAAAAATGCATTCAAAATTGCTTGCCCTTCTAAAAATTTTCTTGACAACCTAAAATCGCAAAGGAGCTGGGACAATGTGTATTGTGATCTAACATACAATTCTCTTCTAAACAGCTCTGCAGGTCCGGATCGTGCGAGACTTTTGGCGGTCGGAACCCGGGAAGCTGGTTACTGGCTGCATGCCCATCCTTCGGCTAGTACTGGTACTTTCCTGGATCCGGCCTCTCTTAGGCTCGCAACCGGCCTAAGACTCGGGGCCGCGGTATGTACCCCTCACTTATGCTGTTGTGGCACAGACGTGGACCGACTGGGACACCACGGACTAAGTTGTCAAAAAAGCGCAGGCCGTATTTCCAGACATGCGACGCTTAACGACATAATCCGCAGGTCTCTTGCCACGATCAACGTACCTGCTCTTCTTGAGCCTACTGGTATTATTAGGGATGATGGTAAGAGACCTGATGGTGTGTCTTTGGTTCCTTGGAGCTTGGGACGGATGTTGGTATGGGATGCTACTTGCGTAGATACCCTCGCACCGTCCCATCTTCAACGAACTACGTTTAAGGCAGCCGCTGCGGCTGAAAATGCCGAATTTTTAAAACGTAATAAATATAAGGGCCTCGGCAAAGAGTACGATTTTGTACCGTTTGGCGTAGAAACTTTAGGTCCTTGGGGCCCCAGCGCACGCAAATTGTTTGCTGAGATCGCGAAACGTCTGGTTGATGTAACTAAAGACCGAAGAGCTGGCGACTTCCTCGCACAACGCATCAGTATTGCGATACAGCGAGGAAATGCCGCCAGCATCCTCGGTACAATGCCACAAGGGCCAATCTTAGATATAGGTTAGGTTAAGTAGATTAGTTAGATTTAATCTATGTACATAAATTGTAGTTTTGAAAATAAATATATAAAAAAAAAATCTTAATATTTAATTACTACCTTTTTAATATATTTTTTTTTATTACAACAATTTACAATAAACTCTCTAACAAGAGTCGAATTAGTTCGTAGATATTCTTAAAAATCCCGAGATCCCGTTGAATTGAGTTTAGTACCTAAGTTTTAATTCAACCATATGTTGTATGATATAGTATATCGATGTCTCGTCTGACATTATAATAGTAGGACCCAATGAACGAGACTCGAGATCGTGAGATTGCTTTGCTCCTCTGTCATATAACGGCATCCCTTAGATTGGCCTACATTGGGCCACTGCGTACTGCGACCTTAACATATTTCTGAAATCGAGCGTAACTACTAACTACAAACTAAAAATGTAGCTGTACGTATTCATGAATCTAACAATAGGTTTTTTTATTGTTATTTTATTTGATAATAAGATAATAAAGGACCTGGTATTAGATATGTATTTTATAAACAATTTTCCTTTTTTCAGGGTAAGTACTTACTTACCCCGAAGGTTTTGCTGACGTTTTGTTGCGTTTTGTATCTACACGCAATTTTGTAGTTTGTTTGTTACATTACAAACACGACACTTAGATCGTTTAGCGACTATGTTCTAACAAAGTGAAGTGACGCACAAACGGCGAAATGTCGGGATTCATTACTAGCCACAAATTAGTATGTCGTTATAGTAGCGTAATGGAAACTAGAGAAAAATAAATACATATTTTGAAGTACAGTCACGTCTAAAATAAGTTATAACGGTTTCAGAACGTATGCTCATTACAGTCATTACATACAAAGGATCAAACAAAAGCGCTGATATATTTTTGGAGCCGGTACACAGGTACAGTCGCCATCAAATATATCGTAGCGTCCGAAGCGCTCAAAAATATCTGAACACGCCTCTATCGTTATGGCAATAAAGGCGTGTCCCGATATCTTTGAACGCTCCGAAGTCCGGACGCTACAATATATCTGATGGCGACCGTACCAGGAATGCGATTTTTGAATTTCACCGATGATATTGTGATCTCAATGGTGACTAAAATTATCACCTGTGATTTGAAGTCACTGTTTTCCAAATGCCGTATTTTTGATTCTCACACGTTCTTTACCAACATGCAGAAATTGTACAATGTCAGTCATAGACAATTATCCTGTTACATTCCTTTTTGCGCAGATGTAGGTAGTAGTGTTGCCCTTAGTATCGGTTTTTATTTTTCATACTACCTATAACTCATATTAGGTTCTGTCAAAGTGGTCGAACGTAAAACGGAGTGTCAATGTCATTTGAAAAGAAAATTAAAGTTTTGAAATATGGCAGATGTAACTAAGTCAACTGTCAAAAATAGTCACACGTTGATTTCAAATCGAGTGGGTGGGGGCACTCGTAAAGCGATATCATAGGTATGACAATTCTAGTCAACGATGACATTTCAGAAATACGAACTCAAGAGAAATCACTTGTTTTCGGTGAAAATAATTCACTGGTGAAATTCAAAAATCGCACCCCAGAAGGGCTACAATATGTTTGTTGTTGTTATGATCGGCTTTCTCGCGGCCAACTATTATTATGGTCATGCTGGTGAACAAAGGCCTTCCCGCAAGGATTTCCACAACGAACCGTCAACTATATAACGGTTTCCCGCCGCCTATCAAATAGTCATCCCATTTATTATGGGCACTTCCCACGCTTCTCCTGCCGGGGCGTGATCGCTACTTAAGAACCTTTTTACCCCATACACAATTTTAGCTACTCATGCCATAATCTCAATTTTAGTATTGCATATTTTTTTTAAGGATCACTTGTAGCGATATTAATATACGTTTTTGTTCCTTATTTCCAATTTTGTACCTTGAATGTAATTCTACTATTTCATAAAATACTTAGTATAGGTACATGCATACAGCCTTAGTATCCTTATAAAGTGCGTGTGCGTACGTACAGACAGCCAAAAAAGTGGTTTACCACTTTTCGACTCTCACCATATACCTACATAGATTACCTAGTCGTACAATGGTACGTCACTTTTTTTCTGACCGTACGTACTCGATACACGTGTCATTACTGTCGTTACCTACTAACTAGATATGTTATATAAGACACGGATCGTCGGACATGCGAAAATCATGTCCTCATTAGGTAGTCCCATTATGTGGTCAGTATCACCTACGTCATCAAATGATCTGCTGATTTTATATCCTGCAATGTTAAAAACAGTATATGTAGATAGGTACTTAATATTGGAAAACCTTCTTTAATTTCAAAACTATACAACGAAGGTTGCCTGGTGAAACCCGATAAGTGCAGGAAATCGGTATTTGAAATACGAACTATATGACACTTACGTGAGGTTGTCACTTCAATGAATAGTTTTCACGACTTATCGGGTTTTACCAGGCAACCCTCGATTAATTTATATACCTACATAAATTAAATCTAATATTGTTATAATTTAACTTAACTTACAAACTAACAAATACTCGACGCACACTTTTTAATCACAGAGCCCACCCCGTGTAGTTCCGGGTGCAAAGATGCCCATCACACTGGCAGCATTGCCACGCTAAATATGTAAATATCTACTTAATACAATGGTATAGTCGCACTGTAAATATATAAACGATTTTTCAAAATTCAACCAATCTAAAGTACATTAACAAAAGTTCCATACATTACAAGTAACCCGTCTTCGGAATTAACGTATGGCATTGACTTTCCTTTACGGGTATAATTTTATTGGCATATTTTCGCCATTCCGTTAATGATGAGCACCGATTCCAGTCATTATCGAGGGTAACCTTTATCTTTTTTGTCAGTTGGACAACTTGAATTAATTTAAATTGGTTTCTTGTGAGATTTCTGGCCGCTTTCAGTAATGGCAAGTAATGATGCAGTCATTACTGTTAAATACTGACAAATTATTATTTTAATTGTGACTAATATTTCAGAATTGCTTTAAGCCTAACTGTAAAATTACCTAATGGAAGTTACCTACATAAAAACAGTAGGGCTTTCATTTCAAATATTCTATTATGCAAACTTCGAATTTTCAGTCCATTTTAGTAGGTATTCGAATAATACGGGATGAGGTATCCGAATATATTTTTTTCTACCCAAAAAAATACAATTTAGACACTTTAGAGCAACAATTAGTAAGGTTAAATACGTATTCTGCATGAATACTACCTATTACATTATTGTATTAGAAAAACATTTTCGGACTTTGTACAAATTTTCATGAACGTCTGGTAAACCCTAGTAAAGCAAGGTTAAGTATAGGTATAGGTACCCTAAATGAACCAAGCTACGTAATAATGTCTAGTTATCTGTTTTTATTGATTACTGCAGAATATTTGACATTATAAATATGTAAATCAAGGTACTTAAGTAATTTTTCCCGCAATTAAACTTTTTTTGTTATTCTTGAAATATTGAATATTCGAATACCTGCAACTCTCCAATATTTGCAAGTAATAGGTAAATTAAACAAGTAGGTAAACACCAGGCATCTAGCATAAAGCAAAAACCTTTAATTCTAACTAAATTCGTTTAAATACGTCAACGTATAGAAGAATCAATTCTCAAATTATATTGAACATCAAAAGGTTTCGAAATAATAAAATATCTACTAGCGAAATACTAGCGAAGTTAAGTATAGAACAAACATTTTCAATTATTACAAACTTACGTCTAAACAAATGCCACTTAGAGTGATCACGATATAATGTCGGACTAATTAATTCTAAATCAAACGTCCGAAAATGGCACGTGAAAGTTTTTTGAGAAAGGAATGACGTATCAATGACGCACGGGAACAACTTGACATTCGAGACGCGTCCGGTGACGTCATCAGAGACGCGATCTCCATCTTCAACATGCATCTCAACTCACCCAATATAACCTTTATTGCTTCACAATAGGATGCAGTAAAAGTGCAGCAGAAGTTTGCTCAAGATATAGGGTTTGAGCAAGCCTACGTTGGCGTAAATGGCTCAAAAGTACTTTAAGATTGAATCGGAGTGCGATATAAAAGTAAAAGGAGATAAACAGTGTTATGGGCCATATATGGGTACTAAACAGGTATCGTGCGTGGTATTGATACATTACCATGTAGAGAGCACATTTCAATTTGCTACGGTCAATGAACTTCGATAAAAAGTAATGTTATGTGAATTGAATAAGGATGGCCAAGTATTGTATATGTTGCACGCTTTTGTGTTATTTTTGTGAGTATTTTTGAAGAGATATCAGTTAAAATTCATATAGGGGCTAATATTTACAACTTTTTCGTATATATCTGATGGCGTTTGTACATTTTGTAATGGGCTGCCATCCGTCAGGGTTTTCCTGGATTTGTCCCAGTTTGGAGTTCTTTCAAAAAATTATTGGGGAAAACCCCGATAGTTTTCATGTGGGGAAAGTGAGGAAACACCCCATTGAATTTAAGTATTTACCAGCATTATTTAATGAGATCAAATTATTTAGGTATTTACATCTTTATATAAATGTCAAATTACATTACCAATTACATTTAAAAAAAACTGTACACATATATAGGGATATGTTCGCCTTTGTACCTGTTTCTAATTGTTCTGTGTATTTTTTACTTATGTTTTGTGTACAATAAAGAATTGACATACATACAACATACATACATATAGATATATTATAATACTAATTTATAAATAAATACACATAACTACACTACAAACAAATTACAAAAGTGTATATCTGTCTAATTAAGTGTTTACTTCTGGACAACGGCCTCTCCTACTGAATCTGAATGCATTAGGAGGTAAATAAATGCCCATAATCGTCACAAGCGGGCGGTCGTGAGTCCACTATGATGACGCTGGTGCCCATCATCAATCTTCGATAAATAAAAACCAGGGACACTTCAATCCCTTAGTAAACACGACAACGACACCCACGGGAAGAGTTGCCGTGTGGTGACGGCAGTAAGAATACATAAGGTAGGTAATTGGGCATTTTCGCGAGAAGAGATATAAAAACTTATTTTTCTGAAACAGGTAAATTTTATGTTTTTCCTGCTCAGAATCGCGAGCTCTTTCGATCCTACTAGAAGAAAAAAGTATCCCACCTTTTTGTTTCTATTACGTAACCGTTTTTCAAACACTTTGTAGAGCGGTTACAAAGTGGAGAGCATGTAAAATGTATGAAAAATGTGGGACCATTTTTTTTCTTGTACTTTTTTTCTCCTAGATTGAAATAACTCGTTATTCTGAGTAGGAAAAACATTAAATTTACCTAACTTAAAAACAATTTTTTTTGGATCTCTTCTCGCGATAATGCCCAATTGGAACTACAGTAGAATCCGGTTAGTACGACTCCGCTTACAACAACCAGCCGTTTTTAGCGACGTAAATATAGGCATACGGTTGGTTCTCATACGAGCCACTAAGAAAGTTCATCCGTTTAGTACGACTCCGCTTAGAACGACTGATTGCTTTTAGCGACGGAATTTCATCAAAACTTGTCCGGTTAGAACGACGACGCGAAGATTGTTAAAATATGTATTAACAAAATAAATGTGGGTATTGTGGGTAAGAAGCAATCTCGACCCTATATGTGATTGTTTTGTACCGTTTGTATTTACGTTAGTAATTTGTCGGTTAAGAGTGAGTACGCATATGGAAATGGCTTACATACAAAGCGAAAGTGTTTTTCCATTGAAGACAAAAGTATAATAATACAGCGTTTAGAAGCCGGCGAGTCCAATGCAACGATTGCAAAAGAGTTTGGCGTAACCCATTCGACAAAATATCTACAATCAAGAAAAACAAACACAAAATAGAACCTTTGTTCGATGCAAATGTTTTAAAGCCTAAACGCGTGAGGGGTTCATCTCAAGAAGAGATTGATTCGGCACTCTTACAATGGTTCAAGCTAAAATTATATTTTGTTAAGTGGTATCGTATGTACAAGAACAATTACCTATGTATTTTGTTAAATCCTAAATTTGACATATAAGTAGGTAAGTACATAATTAAGATTAAGTTTATGAAAAAACTACATTTATATTGAATGATTAATACTTATGAAATAAAACTATGAAAACGGATAAACTCGCGTATATTAACTAATTTTAACTTCATTCCGACATTTCGAACACTTTACAGGGTTCGTGGTCTGCGGATGATGGTTTTCATAGTTTTATTTCATGAGTAATCCTCGCGGTAACCGAAGAAAATATTATGATTAATACTTACTTTCGTTTTTATTCTAAATTATTATATTATATGTACGTGAAACAAATAAATATTTTTTTCCCCTCACTAGCTCGTAAAGCGCTCGTTTATCCTTTAATACGAGCGGGTAAAAACGCTTTTTACACACTTGTGAATAAAGTAATTTGACATTTCTCTAATTCCTATAGCCCTCTACTGCCTAGTATAAGTGGATCTGTATGACCGTAGTAAACATGCGCAATCGGAGCTCACATGTTAAATTGGTCGTTTCTCATGTGACTTTGTAAGCCATTGGCAATATTTAAATTCCATAAGTAACTCTATTCTACGATACGTTTCGACATTGAGTTTTCAATAGTTTCTTAAAGTTAATTTACATTTGGATGAGATTTGTAATCATATTTCCTCGCGATAGTGAGGGGAAAAAAGTTGTATTACACTTGGCGGCAAAGTTTGTTCAACTCTCGTGCCTTGAGACCTTCGCAATGCTCAAGATTCCAGTTTTTTAACCACTCGCTACGCTCGTGGCTCAATTTTGGAATCTTTCGCTAGCTCAGGTCTCAATATTGGCACGACAGTTAAACAACAACTTTGCCCCCTTGTATAATAAATAACTATTTCCCTCTCCGATCCGAAATGTACCCTCACATAATGTAGACAGTTATACGTATATGTACCTACCTATTTGAAATTAATGAAATAAAAAAATTCCGTCCGTTTAGTACGTCTACCGGTTAGTGCGACGTAATATGACCGGTCCCTTCGACGTCGTTGTAACCGGATTCTACTGTAGTTACCAATTCTTACCAGACTTTACTTGTTACTAGTCTAATTATTCGATGATATTTTGTAGGCAATGGGATCATTATTTAAGAATTTATTATCAGAAATTATTAAGTTTTTTTCTTTTCAAAATATTTATTTGCAAAACTACAATTTATGTACATAGATTAAAACTAACTAATCTACTTACTTAACCATCCGTATTGCGATACAGCGAGGAAATTATTAAGTAATTTAAATATTTACCGGGATTTACACCAAAATATCCAGGTTTTTTTGAGTCTTATTGTTCTGGTTTTACGACTTTTGAGATGGCAGCCATCTCAAAAGTATATTCATAATAGCCATCCGTTGTTTTCATATGTTACTCTGTTTCCCAAAATAATCTTTAAATTCCCAACCAAATTGAAATTATTTTCAGGTGCACTCCCTGAGATATATCACATGCCATAGTCCTAAATAACTTACACATATAACTATGTCAGTAATGTAATGACGTCCGAATGCCAGATATGGTGTTTGACGCAGTGCTACCGGACCGGACGGAGGTTCGTGGACGGAATGTGTTTACTGGAATTAATTGTATTGTGACATGGCCGAACTAAAGACGAAATACAATACGTGAACCAGAATAGGGTAAGATGAAGCGAAGTGAAGGGTGTAGGGTAAAGTAATGTAATATCAAAGGGTAAAGTGAAAACGGTAAAAGGGTACTCGTATCCTGCCTTTTCGCGTCGAAAATACCTCTTTTACCCGATAATTTGGCATGCCAACATTACCCAAATTATGACTCGTTTCAATTGGCCGTATTTTCGTTTACCAACTGCTTAAAGATTAGGTTGGATTATGATATTTATGATTCTTGGTCGAGATGTCGAAAAGGAATGACTATTTTCGCTATAGAGGTAATTCAAAAAGAAGCGTAGTACCTATAGTAATTTGTTTTTCTTGTCATATGTTTATTATAACTGTATTTTTCCAGTTGCGTAAAAACAATATAAGTACTGTTTTATGTTTCATTGAACATTTTTTAGTTTGTTTTTCTTTTTGAGAAACTTTTTCTACAATATTCGCTACCATACTGGGATGGTATTCAATAAAGCATTGAAGTGTGCAGTCGTGCACTGTGTACGACATTTTTAATTTCAGCTTTGTACGTCAATGCGGGTAAGACCGTCTATCAAGAAAGTCCGTCTACCAACTGATTTCCGACCCTAATTGTACAGTATAAGTTGCATATGACGAACTTACCTTGAAAATAAAATTATGCCGGACTTAGCCGCACTGACCTTAGATATAACGGTTTCTATTAGACTTCAGTATACAGAGCGTCCCATGACTATGGAATATGAAGGGAAAAGTACCTTAAATATTTTAGAGACAATATTTTGGTGAAATAAGACCTTATGTTATTTTTAAAGGCAAATAAAAGTTTTTCAAAACATTTCTTGCTTCACCCGGAAATCGAACCAACTACCTACAATTTTTGTTCGACTTCTTAACCAAACATTTTTGGTTATTCTTTTAGTTTAAGATACTATGTTTCTAAAGAAAAATTGTTATTTTTTATTCATTCTTTCGAAAGACATCATAAAATTACGAAAAAAATATTTTCGTAGGTATAGGTTCGAAGCTTAGAAAAAGCCAGATTTTATTAGGCCTTTTTTAAGGGTATTATTATTTAATTTTCGAAATTAAATAAAATCTTTTTCAGCGAAATATCCTATCTACGATATTTAAGGTATAGCTACGATTTTTGGTTTGATCCTTTGTGCATGAGTCCGACTTGCACTTGGCCGATTTTTTATATTGGTAAATATAAAAACAGTTAAATTCTAACGAAATTATTTTGTTAAAGTATGTAAAATATTAAGTAGATATCATTTAAGAAATAACAAACATTGCCTAATATAAATATTACATTGTTTTAATAAATTGAAATTCACGCCATCTATTGCCGTCTATAAAAACTTACTCGAGGGACCTCGACAAAGCGCTTTAGCGTATCGACGCACGCGCATTGCGTGGTTACTAGTTTAATGTTAGTTTAGCACAGATGGCGCTACTAGTCTTGTCCTTGGATAAAAATGAAAACTAGAAAGAAAAAACAAAAATAATTTGTTTTCAGTTAAATAGGTATGCTTATTAATTGTGATGGAAATCTCATTATTCATGTTAGCAATGATTCTGGTTTTTTATTGTACAGAAGATCGCGGTTTTACATAGATTACTCTATAATCTCTAATAATACATTTGAAAATTGAAAAACACAAATTGAAAATAAGACAACCTATTAGACGGTGTAATACTGTTAGTTCTGTTACAATTATCGAGCAAGTACTAAATTAAATACTGCCACAAGATTTATATTTCATACAAATATTATCGCTATTAACCGAAATGCGTCCTCGTTCCGACCGATCGGATCATCCATTATAATTATTGACAGATTTTATCGATCCATTGTCACCTCGGCTTCGATCGATAGGCCGAAATCCGAGTACTTTAGTGAATGCTACTTGGTGACTTATAATGAGATAAAGAGACTCGACATCAGTAGCTAAAGTCGACCATTTTGTCATAAGAGAAAATCATGTCCCACTGCCAATAATCCGGAAATCATCCGCGTATCCTCATTGGGATTTATCTTGTTTAATAAGACTTCCGTTAGACTATTAAGATGAGCCTAATTCCAACATTTCACGCAAATCGGTTCACAGTAAAAAAAATCGGAGGTAAGACCGTATTTTTCGCTTCAATGATACCACGCATCTGATCTGATGGTAGAGTCGGAAGGAGGCCAGTGTAGGCAGTGTTATATATGAAACTTAGGAACGAAATGATGTAAGAAAGTAACCCTATTGAAATTGGGTTCGGTAGACTTGTCTTAATGAGTAGGTAAGTACTAGGCAAACTGACTAGAGAAAGTTCAGCCAGCGATTTATTTGATATTTTTTTGAAAAACTTATTTAGGCTATCTTTTTTTGTTCGTGTAAATAAAGAAGTACCCCTATAAAGAAAGTTCCTTTATAGAGCTCAGCATTGTATAAGTACGAAAATGCATTTTGTTGACTGATCCTTATTTCTTTGCAGAAAGTGAGCAAAGAGAAGCATAGTCACATTCGCATACCAAAAATGAAACGTAAAACTTACCCGTTTCAACGACTTGTTCGCCTCCGCAGGGCTCGGCATGTAGAAATCCACTATGCCAAGCAGGCAGTCATCACAGCGACACACATCACTCGGCAGCGAAGACATAGATCCAAAGCTGCTACAGCTATCCATGGAGTCCGTCCTCACAAGCTTCCCAGTGCTGAGAGCTTCCATTTTAGCTACAAGCAGAGATTCCATGAGGCTTCGTGGCCTTCCGGGCGATCGCGACCGTCGAGCGAAGTCAGGACTCTGCGGTCTGTATCGTAAGACGTCAGGTGACAAAGGCCGATAGCGCTCGAGCACGTCAGGTGACAACGGGCGACGCAGATCTAGAGACAAGTCTGGCGACATGGCGCGGCGCGCCAACTCTGGCGCAACTAGGTCTGACGAGGAAGCGCGTGAGAGAGGCGGCGTGGCGCTCCGACAGTGCGACGATGTCATCTTAGACGCGCGCATTGATAGCTTTTCGTTATTGCAAGTCTTCCTCCAATCTTAGTATTTCACTTTTCTAGTCCAAACTAAACTAAATTTGATACTCATGGGTCGTTCTTATTCGAATTCAATGAAAGTTCTTTTGGGTCTTAATTTAATAACCTACCTACTTGATAAGCATTTTATCAAACTTTCATCTCGAACTGAAAAATATTCATAAAACTTATTTTAATTTACGCCTTTCAACATAAGAATGTATAAGTATAGGTTCCTCGTAACCAAAAATATTTTACATAACATACATACATAGTAACCGACCACTTCTGAAAAAACCTTAAGAAATTCGTTCATATTTCAAAGATAAACGGGTCTTAATCGCGTAAACTTACGTTTAATATTATCCTGACGTTTCGGGCAAAACGTTACACCCGTGAAGTTTACACGGTAAAGACTTCATCATCATCAGCCTATGATAGTCCACTGCTGGACGTAGGCCTCTCCTATTAACTATGCGTATAGATAGACGGATTAGGAGGTAAATGCCCATAATCGCCACGCTGGGCTAGCGGAATGGCGATCGCAGTAATGTGTCTACTATGATGGCGCTGCTGCCCCTTTCAATCTTTTATTAAATAATGGTAAGTGACATTTCAATCCCTTAGTCGACTCTTACGACACCCGCAGGAGGAGTTGGGGTGGTGATAAATATATTCTTACTGCCGTCACCACACGGCCAGATTAAGACTTGTTTGTCTTTAAAATATGAGTAATAATCGTGAAAGTATAAATCAGTATATTCGTTAATATCTACATTTGAAAGTAAAAAGTATTTTTACATTTGATTAAACATCACGTATGAAATACATGTCTCTATATTAACCAAAGTCAATTTTGTCACTCGAGAACGACATTTCCTTCTGCGTCGCACATTTGCAATTTTATTACAACCACTTAACATGTAAATTACTTTCGTACGAGCATATATTTTGCTGAAATTACTGGACACGGCACATGATGGTGTTATTATTCCGATTTTTATGGTATCCCTATAATTATAATGTAGCAGATAAGGTTTCTTAAGCATTTAATGTTTTATTTAAATGTACCTACTTAGCACCCATTACAAAATTACAGGTAGCTTCAACTGAATTAGAGCTCTATTATACTAAGTTTAATTCATTGTTTGCATTTCGATCTTCACAACCGGGTGGAGGTAAACTAAATTTAAATATTTTTTCACTTCTCATGCTCTTAAAATGTTATTTTAGTCCCTGCATATCGGGACTAAAACTCTTTATTAATCTCTAGGGACTAAAGTAATTTTTTTTTAATTGACGTTGGAAACCCGTAAACAGCCACACTCACGGTGTTCAAGAATAAAGGATAGTCGTCATTTTCAGTGTTTGTGTATGGACCACTTTTGTGCATGCCGTGTATACAACCTCTAAACTTTTTTTTAATTGACTTTGGAAACCCCTAAACAGCCATTTCTGGTATTTATGATTTTTGAACGAACGATTATTGACATTGAAAATAACCTCAAAATGTCAATCATGCAAAAATACGTATTAAGGAGAATCGATTTATTTTCTTGATATACATGTATATTTAATACTTGTTTAATATATGATTAAGATTGAATCCGATTTATTACTTATGTTTTAATAATCAATTAGCTTCAAAATAGTTATGTAGTTAGCTCCAATTCGTTGGCTAAATATGCAAGTATTTAAAGCGTCATATTTCGAAAAAGGAATACAGATAAAAACTAAAACGCGGAACGAATTAGATTGCTTATTTTTTGTGTTTTTGTCCATAAGTAATATTGTTCAAATCGTAGTTATATAATTTACGATGTCACGTCATGCGATGAAGAAGTATTAACGCCTTACTCCAGAATGAAGAAGAATGCAAAAGAGGTGGTGCAAAATCTGTTGCCGCCGAAATCTAGTGTAATATATTCAAAAGCGTATCAAACTTTAATGGATTGGAAAACTGGAAAGCAAATTAGGTACCAACGTCATTTATGGAAGGCGTATTTCTGACATATTTTGATGAAAAATCTAAGAAATATCAACCGTCATCACCTTGTAGCATGTATTCCATGCTTAAAACCACACTGCAACTACTTAAACCATATAACTTGAAAAAGTTTGCGAACTTATCGTCAAGTGGTCATGTTCCGAAGAAATCGGAAGTTTTGACATCGCAGAACATACATTTTTTTTGTTTCTTATTTGTTCTTTCTGTTATTAAATACTGAGATTATGTATACCGTAGTTTTTTTCCTCGCATTCTAAGTGAAAAGTAGAGTGTTTAATTCGGGACTAAACAGCCATAATGACACTCGAACTACATCCACCCTCGCTACGCTCGGGTGGATAAATATCTCGTGTCATAATGGCCTGTTTTAGTCCCTCGTTGAACAATATACTATTATTAACAGTATCACTAATATATAGAACTGCTTGCGAATGCTAAAACATAAATGTAGCATGAAACATTTTTCTAAGATTCTTTGGAATCATAAAACCTTCTATTTGATTTTTTTTTTCACTCTAAAGCATCAGGGGATAAAAGGGGCAAGGAGGCTTAACAGGTTAAACTGTCTCAGTTTTCCGAAAACGTTTTTTTATAGATATTATAATTAATAATTTAAGTAGTTTAGGCTTAATTAATTCGAAAAAAACATAAATTGGAATTAAAGGTGTCATACTTCCTGGCGGTGACATGGTGTCGTACAGTATTCAAACTAACATCAAAAAAATGTACATGAAATGTACGAAATTGTACGCTAATTAAAAAAAATTGTACTACACGTACGAGACGAGAAAAAGGTGTTAATCCGTCACCGCTAGGAAGCATACTTCCTGGCGGGGCTATTTATTTTGTTATGTTTCGGCTGAGTTTTCAATGGGCATGTCAATTAAAAAATATGTACGAAAAATGTACGTTCTGGTATTGCTGAATATCTCCGTAGAAATAGTTTCTCGTTTCTAATATAACGAATCATACTCCTATTCCCTATATCATTACGCGCAGAAGTTATTTACAATGATGATTAATAGGGAAACAGTAGGGAATGTAATAATAGTTATGTACACGCATAAATATGTACGACGACGATTACATGCCACTTATTGATGTATATAATTGATTAAACACGTTAAATAAATCAAGTTCCATTGAAATGTTTTTAGTACCAAATTAAAGCACCTATGAGATAGAAATACCCAAAAATGTTCTAGAACCAGAACGTACATTTCTCGTACATATTTTTTGATTGACATGCCCATTGAAAATTCGGCTGCAACATAACAAAATAAATAGCCCCCGCCAGGAAGTATACTTCCTAGCGGTGACGGATTAAAACCATTTTCTCGTCTCGTACGTGTAGTACAATTTTTTTTTAATTAGCGTACAATTTCGTACATTTAATGTACATTTTATTGATGTTAGTTTGAATAATGTACGACACCATGTCACCGCCAGGAAGTATGACACAATTAAAGATTAAAGGCTGCGCCACACCGGATGCGTGTCCGGCGCGTGCGCGTGACGTGCGCGTTATAAAGTCAAAAAAATGAATAGCACTTGTCACACCGCTTGTACGTCACACGCACGTGCCCCCACGCAAGCGGTGTGCCATCTAATATGACATTTACATACGCTACAACGCGCAAGCCACGCATACGTGCAAACTTTTTTTTATTAATAGGATTAAAAAGGTTGCTAACTTGCCAGTAGTTGTAATTTATGTTACCAACCGTGACCTCACTAATGGCTCCAATGGAAGACCAGCGCTGGGCTGTGCTTCAGCCCAGAAATAAGCTGAATTAGATACCATTTTGTGGCACTTAGTTTTTTACTTACATTTATGTTTATTTTGTTTTAATGTCTATGTTGTGTCATAAATTCATGTTTTTCCTTTCTTTCTTTCAAACGCGCACGCATCCTGTGTGTCAAACAGCTTTAAAACAGATTTAACAAACACTTAAACAGCCTTAAAACAGAGAAAAGCCGCTAGTCTCAAAATAGACCGCTGTTATCTCCTTATTTTGAAAAGATTAATGATCCTCTCATGTATCAAAAATAACCAGAAAACTTGTTCATATAACTCATTTATTTCCTTGTTAGTTTGTTTGTTTACATCTGGCACAGAACCAATACGGGTCATTAGTTATGCTATCCACGTACGAAAATGTAGCCTTAGACATCTGCGTCACTACCTTGAGCATAAAATATCACTAGAAGTGACAACTTGACAACCGTAAAAATTACATGGAATACGCTTTATAATGCTTAAGACAAATTGAACTTTAAAGCAATAGGCTGCAAAGTGTAGATTTTAATAAAAGGTATGACAATACCAAATTACGCACTGCATGATGTCATTATAACTATCATCTAAATATCAAATCTACTTAAATTGTGACTATATTACAAGAATATTTTTGCATGTTTTGGTAAATAGAAATTTGGAAATTTTGGAATGTTTATGAAACATTTTTAATGTTTTTCCTTAGTATCTTCAATATTATATTGATTACTGTGTAGTGGGTACGGGTGTCGGGTATGTATGCTATGCTTAAAGCTATTTATATATACATATATATATATATTATTACTTATGTAATAATCTTCTTTAGCATGTTTGAGTATATAATTGATATTTGAACGAGAAACGGGACTTAACCGCGTAAACTTTACAGTTTTTCGTTAAAATATGAGTGATATTTAAGATAATCGTGAAAGCTTAACTCAATATAATTAGGTATACGTATTCTAATGTTTCGGTAATGATATCACTTCACTTACACCACTGGCGCTCACAGTTTATCTGATTTGTCTGAAGTTGGACTGGTATAAAATGCTCTACAGCATTTTTTGGAAATAGGAAGGTTATATACAAATGTAATTTTTTCCTTGTGTATATGAATGGCAAGCTTTTCTTGCCACTATATCTCGTGTAGGCCGAACTGGTACAAGCGTTGTATAATCGGATAATAATCTACAGCACTGTGCACGCGCAGCTAGCTTCCTTGTTGAATTGTCTATCGCCATGCTATGCTGAATGGTCGGATTTATACACGTTGGAAAATAATACTCACCAAATAAAAAAAAAATTAACCAATTTCTCGAAGAACTTATCATCAAAGCCAAACTTGGTACCTACCTGTTTTTACCAAAAAATGGAATATCAGCTAACGATTCTCGGAAATATCGTCTAAAGGTGCGTTTAAACCAAAAGAGCATTCGCTGTTCTAGCGCCCGTTCTACAAAATCAACCAATCACGTTTTGTGTACCGATCGAATTTCGTAGAGTGGGAGGTTAGAACAGCGAATGCTCTTTTAGTTTGAGCGCACCTTAACATATTTCCAAAATAATTCTGTCGAATTGAGAACCTCCTCCTTTTATGTTGAAGTCGGATAATAATTGTCTTTTTCTTGATACCTACCTACATTTATCAAATACTAGACATGGATTTCAGCAGTATCCCAGTAACGTGTACGATATTATCTTGCGTGATGGATACTTTATTTATATTTTGACGGCAGTTTATCTCTGATAATTCTCGATCCTCGATCCTCGATCGAATAAAAAATGAATTTAATATAAGTAGGTGATTGCCCTACGGGGGGGTAGATTTTTGCCTAATATTAGCCTAATAACTAATAATACTACTCTCCGAATTTTCCAATCGTAATGCCCGCCTTCCACTGCGTGCGGGATATTATACAGGGTGGAACGGAACGATGATCCTTCCCGCTACCGACCGAGTCTACCAACCATTAAGATGTTCAACCTTGCAGTAAAAATTGGTTAGAGTTCAATTGTATGGAAAAGTCAATTTCCCATGTACGTTTTCGATGTTGGTCCCATACTGAAAGTTCATCGTAATGGTTGGTAGACTCGGTCGGTAGTGGAAAAAATCGTCGTTTCGTTCGACCATGTATATATTCATTAATGGCTCCGTTTAACTTACACCGCTGGCGTGACTTACAGCCGTCAACTGCATACTAGCACTTGGCGATGAACGTGAAACGGAGCCATTAATGAGTCCGTTCCGCTCGCGATAGAAGGCGGGCATAAGATAGATAGATAGATAGATAATCATTTATTCATCACACAAGTCAATAGTTACATTCAAAATATACATTGTGTACATAATATCTGCACTACTAACAAGTGTAACTAGTCAAGAATTTGAAAAATTTATAATTACATGCCATAATTTTCACACTAACATTTCATAAAATTCACTTATAGTATACACTGTCTTGCTTAATAATAGTTCTTTTAGTTGAACACGAAACACTGTCAATCTTGATTCTCTTTTGAAATGTTCCGGTAATTTATTGAATAGTACACGGCCAAAAACTCCTGGCAATTTTCGTGTCATGGCGAGTTTGTGGGGACTTAAGCAGAGATCGTTAGGGTAACGATTCGGGCGCTTGGAGTCACCTTTCTTTCGGAACGTGTGTATATTCTCCCGAACGAACATAATGCTTTCAAATATATATTGAGCCACTGATGTCATTATTTTAAAGGTTTGGAAGTGTTCTCTGCACGTGTCTCTGTATCCCGCGTTCATGATCACTCTTACCGCTTGCTTTTGCATTTTCAACACCCTCTGATGGTCAGACGAGTTTCCCCACAGAACTATACCGTATGACATAATGGAGTGTACATAAGCATAATATGATTGGATTAGACATTCACGAGATATAATTGTGCGAAGCTGCTTAAGGGCGTAAACACCAGTTGCCATTTTAGCGCATACCTGGTCTATGTGTGTCTTCCATGTCATAGCAGGATCAATGGTAAATCCTAACATTTTAACCGTAGCTGAACTTCTTAAGTAGGTACCATTTGAGAGTTCAATTCTTACTTCGTCGCTGATAGCAGTCTTACCGTTAAAAAACATAACATGGGTCTTGTCAGAGTTTAAAATCAGACCGTTTTCATAAAACCACTCTATGACCTTTTCCATTACACATTTAATTTTTTCTGAAAGTATTTCATTTGAGTCGCCTTTTACGATTATAGTGGTGTCATCTGCATATATTATAAATTTGCCATCTATGTCCAATTCTGCAAGATCATTCATGAACAACAAAAATAGGGTGTTGCCTAACGCCGACCCTTGAGGTACCCCAATATTTGGAACTGTTCTAGGTTTTGATTTCATTTTCTCGCCCTGTATTTCAATTTCCACTGTTTGTTCCCTATTTGTTAAGAATGACTCTAAAAGTTGCAACCCAGATCCATGTATACCATACATTTTTAATTTTGGCAATAATAGTTCGTGAGCAATACTGTCGAATGCTTTAGACAGATCTAAAAATATTGCGGCAACTTTTTGCTTCTTGTCTAGTGTATGTATGATATCATTTGTAAGCTGCAATACTGCTGAGGTCGTTGATCTTCCTTTTCTGTATGCATACTGCGAGTCAGTTAAGAGATTATTTGTTTCCATGTAGTTCATTATTGTTCGGGATATTAATGATTCAACCACTTTTGACATTGTAGGGACTATTGTAATCGGTCTGTAGTTTGTTACTAATGTTTTATCTCCTTTACCTTTAAACAGTGGACACACACGTGTTTTTTTAAGCTCATTAGGATAATTTCCCGACACATAGATTGTGTTGATCACGTAGGACAATAAATTAACTAATTCGTCTGACTGAGTAAGATAGTACAGAAGATGGCCAGTTATATCATATATGTCCTTTGTTTTAGATTTTGATATTTTTTCTTTCATAATTTCTTTTAACATCTTTGGGCTTGTTGGTCTAAAACTGCATATTTTCAGATTTTGTCGATGTTCTATATTCTTCAGAGCCTTACTTATATTTGTGGATCGAGTGTTTAATATATCGTAACCTATTTGTGTGAAATAAAAGTTAATATAATCTGCTATTTCGTTCGGTTGAACTGACTTTAAAGTATTATGATTTATCAAATCCCACTGAAGCGAACTTAAACATTTATTTGTTTCTTCTTTGATAACTTGCCAAATTTCTTTCTTTGGATTGGTTGAATTTTGAAGT